>CABHPP010000975.1:0-47535 GCA_902168425.1 Peromyscus attwateri
TTAGGTTTTGTTATAATTAAGAAAGAGTAGCTAATCTCATATGTATAAGCTCAATCTGATTACTTTCTAGAAGCTACCTAGGTCAATATTTTCACCCCACCCAAATGATAGAGTATCCTGACAATGATTATTTTATCCACTAAGGAAACTTACATTTTACCTCCTACAAGGTCTTTTCCTAACAAAATGAGCATGAAATTCTGAAGTCTGCTTTCTTTCTCTTGCATCAGTTTTTCTTAAAAAGTTTATTTCAATATTTTCCTAATTGGATTTTTTCAGGCTGAAAACTTAGCACATGTGCATAATGAACAGTGAGTCTCCTCTTTATAAACACAAAGGGAAAGAGAATTCACAAATGTAGGAAAGTTAAACAAAATGTTTCATTCATCAAGTTGCTATGAGCACAGTTAACGTTCAACATCCCATCTGACTGATATTGGAAGTGACTTGAAAGTGTGCATAATCCAGCTCATGGACCCAAGCTATAGGCTGCATGGCTTGGATTTCCTCTCAACGGTAGAAGCTCTTTTGCTTCAGCACCAGGCTCTTTACACAATGAGACTGCCAGTCCAGTCTATTTAAGAGGAAAATTCTTATTTTTGAAAAAAAATTTCGTATTTTAAAATGTATTTATTTTATGTCCTGACTGCAGTTTCCCCCCTTTTCTATTCCAAGCCCCTGCCCTCAAACTCCACTCCCCCCTCAACCCCAGTCAACAGTTCATTCCTCCTCATTTGTAGGCAGATAATGGCAGGCCTCCCATGGATATCAACAAATATGGCATATCAAGTTGAAATAAGAGTAAGCACCTCTGCTTACTGTATTAAGACTGGGCAAGGCAACCCAATATGAAGAATAGGGTCCCAGAAGCCAACAAAAGAGTCAGAGTCAGCCCCTGCTCCCACTGTTAGGAGTTCCACAAAAAGACCAAGCTGTACAACTGTCCCATATGCATTCAGGCTCCCTTGATACTGGTTCAGACTCTGAATTCCTACGAGCCTCGGTTAATTAATTCTGTGGGTTTTCTTATGATGTCTTTGACCCCACCAGCCTCTACAATCCTTCCTGCCTCTCTTCAGCAGGATTCCCAGATGTTCCTCTAATGTTTGGCTGTGGGTCTGCATCTTTTTCCATCAGGTGCTGGATGAAGCCTCTCTGATGACAACTGGGCTAGGCACCAATCTATGAGTATACAGAATATTGTTAGGCATCTATTACACTGACTTTTTGTTTTCCAGTCTTCTTTGATTCTATCCTAGTTCTCTGGTACATCCAGCCTCTATGTCCTGGCATTCCAGGCAAAGGCAGAGAGAAAATATCCAAATTAACAAATCAGAAATGAAATGGAGGACATAATAACAGATACTGAGTAAATCAAGAGAAGTATTAAATCAAACTTCAAAAACCTGTACTCCACAAAGTCTGAAAATCTAAAAAGAAATGGACAAATTTCTTGAGATACATCTTACCAAAATTAAATCAACACCAGATAAACAATTTAAATAGACCTATAACCTCTAAGGAAACAGAACCAGTCATTAAGAGTCTCCCAACTTAAAAAAAAAAAAGGCTGAAGAAAATACTTTCTGTGAAGGAATGTGTATGCAATAAATCAAGGGGAAATACTAACAACATGAAATCCATCATGCCATTTTCTTGCAATAACAACACACTCTAAAGTGACACCCTCAATGACATGCTAAAAGCTACAATGTCTATCTATGAAAATCCTCACAATGAACAACATGCAAGTACAACATTTTAAAGCAATTATTTCATTAACTGCATTGCTATTATATGTGGGACAGATTTTCTTTTGTGAGTGCACAAAGATGCAGATCGCTTGCTGCAATAATAGAAGCAGAGTATGAATAGACCTTTATGTACCAGGAGTTTTGGAAGTGTTAGCAAATAAGAGGCAAATGAGAAAGTGACATTGATGTCAGATTATTGTGTGGATTATAAAGAAAGATTCTGGAATCTTTTATTGCCAACATATTACCTGTCAAATTCAAATGGGAAGCTAGGATTCAATCTATTTTTATATAAATTGTAAAACAGTAAATACCAATCTGACCTTTCCATTTTTCTTGTATGAATATTATAGAGGATTTAGTTATAATATATAATTTACATCATCTATTCATTTATACTGGAATGGTATAGGCAGGGCAATTTTTAAAGATAAAATTCACACAAAATGTCTCCGAGGAAATATCCCACTCATACAGTAAGGCATAAGTGTTTGGAAGTGACTGCACTTCCTTCCAGCTAAGGTTCTATCTACAAACACACGACTTCCTGAAATATACCATGCATGTTTTCTCATATGAATGGAAGTGATGTGTAGAATGATATTTTTTGGCAGACTGCGATAATAACAAGCAATTCTGATCAAGTCAAAGACCAACAGTGAGTGAATGAGACCCCGATGTGTCTTCTTTTCCCCTAAAGCTTGGGAAATGTGATACTTATGAGACTCTAATAAATGATTCATAGCTTGTAGTTAGAAATTGCAGATCTATAAGACAAAAGTTAATTTAATTTCCTTGAAAAATAGGATAAAATAAATTTCAAATGGTATTCATTTCCAAGTTATTATTCACTCTTACAATACTCACTAGATAAAAATTCAAATCTAAAGCTGCTTCCCTTACTAAAACTAAGAATATATATATATATATATATATATTAAAATTTATTTTAGCACATCATATATAATCTAAAGACAGAGCATTTCACACATATGCATACCTATATGCATATACCACACAAAATAAGAAGAAATACACATTAACACTGGGGCTTTCATGAATTCAATTGATGTTATTATTTTATTCGATTTTTAAAAGAACTCCAGGATTTTTGTAATATAGCTTGTAAGTTGTTTTATTGGGAAAAATACTTTTTAAAGCCAAGAAAAAACATATTTGTTTTGAAATTAAATTGCAAGTTCAACCTATGGAGGCTGACATCTCTGTTCTGTCATACTGTAAGGATTTGGATAACGGACAAATATGAAAGCAGTGTTTCTCCCATTTACAAAGAAACACTTTACCATGGATGATGCTAGTCAGTGGCAAAATTTACAGCTATAAATCCTAATACATGATAAGTATTTTGGCTACAAATGTTTTCTTTTCTATGTGCCTATTATTTTAAAATGTTACCGTTGAGATTTATTTTTTAATTACTCTTTATTTTACACACAAGCAACTCTTATTTCATTAAATTCTCAGCTTTAATAAATATTTTGGAAACATTGTTCCTCTGTTCTGTCAACCCCTCCCCCACCCACTTCTTCATTAATAACTCCTGGAGGAGGGAACCACGTTAAAAATAAATGGAGATTTTAATATTTTCATCTAAAACCTTTCTTTTTCATACTAGGTATAATTCTGGAGCAAAATTTTATTTAAAAAAAAGTACAAAAGAGAAAAAACAAAAGAAGTGCTAAGACATATGATTTTCATTTCCCATCCTTCATTTTTCTTGAGCAGTAGTGTACATTTTACTAAAACGTTAATAGGCTGATTGTCTGCACTTTTGTTAAAGAGCATTCACTCTTTATCATCCTATAGCTAATATAGCCAGTGAATCATCTTTTGTAAGCTTTAAATGAAAATAATCTGGCTTATCAAGTTGTTAAGATCTCTTTAAAGTTTCTTTTAGTCCAAAATACACAAGAATCTAATAAAGTTTTTTTCTGGCATAAACATAAAAAATAACCACAAGTAAGTACATTAAAATAATTATCTCGCAATGTTATATATAAATAAGGTTTCTGCATGAGAATAAAATGAATCCAAAGTCAAGATAATAGAACCAGCTCAAGTTAGTGTTTAAGAAGAAAAAATGTCGACCATGTATTTTAGCACCAGTGCATAATGCTCCATCTCTTTACATGATATATTTGTCTAGATTTTGAAAATGTTCTTAAAGTCCCTGTGATATACCAGAAATACTCCTGTCTTTCTGGAAAGGCAACCCATAAGAAGAGCAATCCAAACAAACATTTTCACTTAGCAACTCCATGCAATGAATCCTTTGGCAGCCACCGTGTACCATATCAGCCATTTCAGCGTTTTTCTGTATCTCCCAGACAACTTGGAGGATTAGCCCAGGAGTCATTCTCAGATGACCCTCGAAATTTCCAGTTCAAGGCATTTAAACACAGAGGCAGCTAGCCTGGAGGTTGCAGCTACAGTTCCAATCTTTCAGTTAATGTCAAGGCTGTGAAGTCTGCTGCAGGGAAGGGACAGCTGAGCTTTACAGAGTTTCTGTGTTCCTCTGTCTGAAATGATTTGGGGTGAGAAATGTTCCTTATAGATCAAGAATCAATTTTCTGTGGTTAAGGAAGATTTGCAGCAACAGGTGAAGTATATAGTCAAGAATTATTCACTCAAGATAGAGAAAAATGTGCTTCTTTAAAAATAATATTTTAGGCAAAAAAAAAACAATGAGGAGAAGAAAATGAGCAGATAGGTGCTCAGTGACACAAGTAATTGTGTATTTTATCAAAATACACATGCCCTTGGCAATAACTTCATTTATATATTTCTTATCTTAAAACTTCTAATTTTTCATTTACTCCATTGTGTGTGTATGTGTGTGTGTGTGTGTACATGCTTCCTTCATGTGTGCATATGCTTTTGTGTGTGTGGATGTCTGTGCTTATGTGTGTGCATATGAGCAGCAAAGGAGGACTATTTTGTGGAGCTGATTCTCTTCTTCCACCACGTAGGTCCTGAGGATTGAGCTCAAGTCATCAAGCTTGGTTACAAGTGCCTTTACCCACAGAGTTATCTCCCATGATCTCTTTCTCCTGCCTTCTAGTGAATGAATATTTTCTTATTCATGTCCTTAGCCACATAAAACAAGACAATGTAACCACACAAACACAGGAGAACACTAGCATATATGAAAATATACAAAATATTTTTTTATTTTAGTCTAAGGAATGTCAGTCATCATTATTTGCACATGGGTTGAATCAGCAAATGACATTAGATCTTTTGTCTTTTACTGTAAATTGATACGGACTTCTTTTCTAAACTTTTAATGGATTTCTTATTATGTGAAAGTATGAAATTTTATGTCAAAATTAAAACATAAATTTAAAATTTTCATAATTAATTTAAAATAAATCTACATCTACCAAGTCATATATATTACTAAGATCAGTATAAATACTGTAAATATTACCTATGCTTGCTATCATAGTTTTATATAGTGAGTGAAACTAATAATATGATTAATTTTATTGTTTTGTTCTTTATAAAAGATATGCTTATGTTCAAGAATAAGTACTGTAGGGGACAAGAATGAGATTTTGTTTATAAAAGAGTTGATGATTTTATAATTTCAAATTATATCATTATGAAAATAATCGATAGTAAAATGACCCATAAGTGTATTTTAGCACATAGAAGCAATAACATCATTGAAAGTTTCTAATTTCAGCCTTCAAATTTTAGCATACACAATTATTCATTTATGTTGAACAGGGATTGTTTATAACTCCTGGGTAGTGAGGACACATTAATGGAAGGGGACTTTGTTGTGAGGCCTGTATCAAGCCTTGCATGGCATGCCACAAAGGCATGTACTTCTCATAGTCAGGAAGAAATGACAGAGAATTGCTCCTACTTTCAGAGGTGTTTGATAAAGCATACATATAGTTCTTTGTAATTTAAAATTTTCTGTGCATTCTGATGTTATATAAATACACAAGTGAATGGTGAATTATGTTATATAATATTAGAACATACAAATTTTTCAAGTAGGACACTTAGTTGCTCACTCGTGTGCACAATAGAAACACAGTCCTACACTGGCATCACCTCATAATTAATTCTTTCTCATCTCTACATCACAAAGGGGAAATGTGGGCTGATGTATAATCTGGCAAAAACAAATCAAAAGGTTGCTAACCCTGAAGACTCCTGGCTGCCCACCTCAATTTAGTCCTCATGGTTCCCTTCCTGTCCACAGGAGCACTCTAAGCAGCTTTCTTGGGCTATTTCTGCTAAGTGTTGTCAAGATTCTAATTTGGGCCACTTGGAACTCCATATTTTGCTGAGTAAAAGACATCATGAAAAATTATTTTAATTCTCAGCACAGATGATCCAAACTATTTCTGCAACATCCAACATGTGTAATCTCATGTATGTTTTGTGCCAGATGGGGACATACATTTATATATATAAAGACAACTTTCCCTATTGTGCTCTGAATTTTATCCTGATTTCCTGATTTCATTTCCCAGGTCT
Organism: Peromyscus attwateri; assembly: GCA_902168425.1. NCBI lineage: Eukaryota > Metazoa > Chordata > Mammalia > Rodentia > Cricetidae > Peromyscus > Peromyscus attwateri. The sequence goes on from CABHPP010000975.1 coordinate 6,273, forward strand.
CATCTTGATTTTCCTTTTCTGTCATCATCTCTGTTTTAAATTGTATTCATGTTATCTTTGTTTATCTGTAATTTAGAGAATTCTGTTTCTAAAATATGTCTAGACTTCATGACCCAGCTTTTCTCTAGTTTTCTCTTACTTTGCTGCTGTGATGCACTGACTACAGTCGTAAACCTCTAATCTCCTCTAATTTAGCATCAAACCCACCACACTCTGATACTCCATGCCTGTGTACCACGAAGTGAGAATATTTTAATGTTCAAGAAGTTTGATTAAGAATCCAAGTTTGGCAATAGCTCAGAAATTCAGTACTTCTCACTACTATTTTTAATAAACAAAAGTTACATCTGTTTACCAATGAATAAATATGATCCCATGGAACACTAAAACATAAATTAAAACTAAAATACTTAGATTTTCAGTCAATTGTCTTTAAACTCCAAATTAGGAGCCAGTATTCTATTTTCCACAGCACATTTATCTTTTTGAAACACAATCTCATGTATCCTTGGTTGATTTAAAACTTACTAGCTAAGGATGAATGGTAACATCTAATCATTCTATATTCATCTCCCTAATGACATAATTAAATGCAGATGCCACCATGTCTGATTTGCAGATCCAGAAGGTTGAACCCCATTCTTCACACATGATGTGCAAATGCTTGACCAACTTAACTAAACCCTGGCATTCCTTAACATTTAATGACAAGAAATTAATTTTGAAAAGACACAACTGTGGTGGTATTGTATTCCCCAAAATATTGTGCACCCTAATAAATTTATCTGGGGTTAGAGAACAGAATAGTCACTAGATACAGAGGCTAGAAAATGGTGGCACTCACACCTTTAATCCTAGCACTCCAGAGGCAGAAATCCCTCTGGATCTCTGTGAGTTCAAGGCCACATTGGCCATAGTGACACACGCCTTTAATCCCAGGGAGTGGTGGTAGAAAGCAGAAAGTTATGTGAGGCATGAGGACCAGAAACTAGAGGCATTTGGCTGGTGAAGCTTTTAGCTGGTTAAGCATTCAGGCTTCTAGCAGCAGTTCAGCTGAGATTCATTCGGATGAGGACACAGAAGCTTCCATTCTGAGGAACAGGACCAGTTGAGAAGTTGGCCAGGTGAGGTTAGCTGTGGCTTGTTCTGGTTCTCTGACCTTCCAGTGTTCACCCCAATAACTGGCCTCAGGTTTGATTTTATTAATAAGAACTTTTAAGACTCATGCTACACACAACTTAGCACATGCTTTTTATTTACACTTATAATAAGTAATGGGGCACTTATATGTTTAAAATTAAATATAATTACAGAATTTCCCCCTTTCCTTTCATCTCTCTGCCTCTCCAATCTACCATGAGCCCTTCCTTCCTCTTACATCCTGTTCCTAAGGCTAAGGGAAAATCTAGGAAGATGGTGTGGAAAGAAAGATTTTAATAGCTAGAGAAACAGGAAGTCAGCTATGAGATTATGTCTCCTAAATGTATTTAGGATATCCCAAAAAACAAACATGGTTGCCTAAGCAAAATCTGAACAAGGATGACACAAATAGACATGTTCAATGGAGGACAGACATCCTAATACCAGATGAAAAACTACAGATAACTAAAGGATGCTCAGAGGAAGATACTTTCCTTTTTTTTTTTTTTTTTTTTTTTTTTTCTAGACAGGGCTTTTCTACTTTTCCCAGGAATTTCTTAGCTTGCTATGTATTCTATGATGGCAGCAAGCTAGCAATTATCAGTCCCTTGCTTGCCTAGAGCTGGATTTAAAGTACGTAACAACACACCTATCTCCTACAAATTCTTAGTACTTAAGAAACTAAGTCTCAGGATATATCCCTGGATCATGAGCGGGATTTTTGGAGCCCATTACCACACACAGCCTTGTGGCAGGGTGAGGGGCTTGAACCTTCCTCTACTGAATGTACTAGGCTCTGCCGACTCCCCATGGGGGACCTTATCTTCTTGTAGGTGGGAATGAGGAGTGGGTTGGGGGGGAGGCTGAAGGGGTGGGAGAATGGAAAAGGGGAATCTGTGATTAGTATGTAAAATGAATAAAAAAGTTCTTTTTTTTTTTTTTTGGGTTTTCGAGACAGGGTTTCTTTGTGTAGCTTTGCGCCTTTCCTGGAACTCGCTTGGGAGACCAGGCTGGCCTCGAACTCACAGAGATCCGCCTGCCTCTGCCTCCCAAGTGCTGGGATTAAAGGCGTGCGCCACCACCGCCCGGCATAAAAAAGTTCTTAATAAAAAAGAAGTAAATCTAAAAATAGCTTAATTATTTCTTGCTAGTTCATAGTTCATAGCAACTTCCTAGAGAAAACTGAAAGAAAAGTAAAACCAAAATATAAAGGAAGTATGAGGAAGAATTCTAGAACTAAGAGACAGTAACAAGAAAGTCTATGAAGGAAAAATGAAATTTTAATTTTTAAAATTTTACTTAATGGGATAATAAAATTATTAAACATTTCCAACTATTAAATTCCTTAATCATAGTAATTATTTTAAAATATTTATGTTCTTTCACATTTTTCCCAATGAAATAAAGGCATTTATTTTGTATTCTGACTTTGTCATGTAAGTAAATCTTCCTACACAGCATTTCTATTAATAATTATCAAATAAATGAAAAGTATTAATATTGATGAAGGAAATAGTCACAGTGATTCCTATGCATCATATCATGTATTGTGAGAAAACTAAATCATACATTGACTTTATACAGATTTAATATTACTATTTCAAGGATGTTTTTCTTCAGTGTGTTTTATAAATAGGAAGTGAAATGTGGAAAAGTTTAACATCTCTTTCTAGCTTCTGTTAGCTCATTATTCATTCCTGTTAGTCTCATTTCTGTTCATTAGTTCATTCATTTTCCCCAGTTATCTTTCTAAAGTTATATTCCGAAAATAAGGATAACATATTCTAATTGTTTTGCTGATGTTTAATTACAAGAGAGAGCTTAATCGGTACAACAGATGCATCCTTTAGTTCAGAATAACACATTCACTTTCAGCAGAGATTTTCTTGCCAAAGACCTTGTATTGCTTGTACTTTAATTTTCTTAAAGCCCAATTTTCCTTCTCTGTTTGTTATGTAATAGAGCATCTAAAAACACTTGGTAATATTTGCTTGCTTTGCCTTGAGCTATTGTGATTTTTTTTTCTTTTTTTTTTTTTTCCTTTTAAGAAAGTACAATTGCTAAGAAAAGTTAATGGACATTTCAAAAGCAATTTGCTTTAGCAAAAGTAGAGAATAAAGGAATACACGAAAGTAAAAGGCTCAGAAAATTAGAGGTGATTGGTTACAAAAATATTTGAAGACCTTAGTCAACAACACCAAAAATACCCCAGATATTGTGGACCTAGACAAATATGTAGTCTGACTTAAATACGCTTATGAATAACATAATATTCTAGAGTCTATTGCTAGGCATTTACAGACTGTAATTGCATTTTAACAGATAAGATGGCAGTTTCAGAAGTTTGAAGATATGAGAATTATTAAAATGTAAAATCAATAATTTTATAGATTTAGTAGTCTCAATTAATTAAATTAAATGATAACAAGGAAAACTGGAGAGTCATATAGAAAAAATACATGGGCCTATGTAAACTGAGAAGAATCACATTCAAACTGTCCTGCTACACTATCCATTATTTTAGCAAAGTTCCTAAAATGGTTCAATTTCGCATGTTGTTGATTCTCAGACAGAAACAGGACCAATATTTTCCTTTTCTGTCAAATATTAATGGTAGACACCCAGTGACGTTATTGCTTTAGACTTCAATGATGAAAAAAAGTACCCTAGGAGGAAATATGGGTATTTAGGCCATTTTCTCATGCAACTGACTTATTGAGGGAGCCTTCTTGAGTCTGGTTCTGTATGCATGACTTCATTTACTATTGAGCACTGCCTTGAATATCTACACATGGATTTTCAAGTGCCAGATAACACTGCACATAATTCCTTAATTTACGATAAATCTCAACCCTGCATCACAGCTATTTTCTTCATGAACTCACAAGAAGAGTATCTATGGAAAGGGAATGACAAATATCCAAGTACCGAGAAATCGTGTCCGTAGTGCTAATCATATATTTGGTGGGGTGTAGGGGATCATCATTTTGTAAAGATTACACGAGGAAGTTTAGGTCTTCTGGTGCACTGCTGTTTAATTAGTAAGCAACCAGTATATAGATGCTTAAGAGTAAATCAGGTACTGTTGCTAAAACTGAAAATAGTTTTTATTATAAGGAATGGAAAGAATTTATTTTCAAAACTGAAAGATGATATTATGGTTTATTCACAGAAGCCATACAAAGGGATTGGCCTTCCAGTATCATTGCTTTCCCTGATTGATAAAACTCAAGTAGGGAAGCAGCTGCATGTCTAGTCAGATCTGTCAGAGTGTAGAGTTTTTCTTTCTTTTCTTTCTTTCTTTCTTTCTTGGTTTTTTTTTTTTTTTTTTTTTTTTTTGGTTTTTGAGATAGGGTTTCTCTGTGTAGCTTTGTGCCTTTCCTGGATCTCACTCTCTAGCCCAGGCAGGCCTTGAACTCACAGAGATCCACCTGCCTTTGCCTCCTGAGTGCTGGGATTACAGGCATGCAACACCACCACCTGGCAAGTGTTTTATTCTGGGATGCACCCACAAATGGCAGCTTTATTTTATATATTTTTGGACAGAGTCACAGTAGTATATCTCAAAGAAGAAAATTTTGCTTTCGTATTTGAAGAGGCTTATGGGGTAATTAATTTCAGTTATAGAGGATGTCAGATATATATAATATGGCTACATCTTAGAACAGAAGTTTCATCATATCTTACTTCTTAACTGTATAACCATGATGCTATATTCTTGAATTTGATTGGACTCATTTTCTATTCTCTGAGACACAGAGCAGTGTTCAATAAATTAGAAAGTTATTACTTCCAAGCTTCTTGGACTAATGAATACTTATCAATATACTAGGACAACACGATATCTTGTAGAGGAAAAGGGTAAACATGTTTCTTGTGAACTAGTTCCATTCTCCAGAGCTGCTGACTAGATATAAATCCAATAGAGAAAGGAAAGCTGCATGTCTTGGTCATTCCAGTTGAAAGCAGTGGTTCGGGTAGCCTTTTCTACTAAGTAACACAAAAGTACATTGACAAAATAGATACCAGAGCACCACATTTAGAAACATCTGTTTAATCTAGAAATGCAACCGTATGAGTGGAAGCATGCATGCTTGGAGATATTAATTGGTTAAGCATATGGTACTGGCTAGTGCACATCATTCTCCAAGCCACACCTCTCTTCTGCATGGAGAAGTAGTTCAAATATGGACGTGCTAGGAATCACCTCATGCATCTTTCAAATTCTTTATGAGGCAATGTTAACCGTTCTTCAAGGAACACTGTATACTTTGACATTATGTTTCTAAGGTAGGGGCAGTTCTAGGCATGCCAATTAATTTTTTTCCCTGTGAAATCATCATTATACTACAATAGTCGAGAAGGTGATATCTAAAGTCTATGGGGATTAAGTGTACTGACTATGAAAAAGAGCTGAGCTTACACTCCTCTTTTCTTAGGGTTGCTATGACTGTGATAAAACACCATGACCAAAGGAAACTTGGGGAGGAAAGGATTTATTTCAGATTAAAGTTTCTTATCCCAGTGTTTCATCAAAGGAAGTCAGGACGGGAAGTTGGAGTGGAACCTGGTGACTGGACCTGAAGCAGAGTGCATGGAGGAATAGAGCGTACTGACCTGTTTAGCACATTTTCTTATAGACCTCAGGAAACTCCCTGCAAGATGGCATTGCTCACAGTGAGCTGGGCCCTCCTACATTAACCATCATTGAAAAAAAAATGCACCCCAGACTTGGTCACAGGTCAATCATGCATATTGAGACATTTTCTCAATTGAGATTCCCTCTTACAAAATGAGTAGCTTGTGTCAAGTTGACATAAAAGTTGCCACTGCATCTCTGCTCATCTCATCTCTACAAACCCATTTTTTCCCTCCAGACATCTATTTTGCCACAAAACAGTAATTCCCTTTCCACAGACAGTCCTCTTCATTGAGCAGTCCATCGGCCTTTGGAAGAACTAGTAAATATATGTGTCTTTATCAGTGTATTGGGTTTCTCTTTGGCAAGAAATCATTGTTCTGTGAATATTGGCACAAACATGGCTGTCAATAAAAGTCTATGACTTTTTGCTTCAGTAATTCAATGTCAACTTCTGGTCACTTGACTAAAATATTTCCACATTTTCACATCAGTTGAGGGTCATAAATCTTTCCTGACATTTATTTTTAATATCATTATAGTCATTTAAGTATTGAGATAACATTGCTGACATAGATTCCTCTGACAGGTGATATTACAATAGTTTCTCTTATGGTGGACTCAGTTTCCTCGCTATTATTGATTAAATACTATTATTTGGCCTTTGCCAAAATGCAGCTACATTTTCTCCACTGTGTTTAAGAATCTTGGTCTGACTGAGTGTTCCCAATGTCAACAAAGAAGACTACTCACAGTTGTGAGTGTGCGTGTGCATGTGTGCGCACGCGTGTGCATGTGTCTGAATTTGGATGCTGCTTGTATATTTTTTTATCATGGGTATGATTTGTGGTACACTCTTCAGAGCACTGAATTTGGATATTTAATCTCACTTAGTCAAATTATTCTAATATTCTAGTCTTACAAAGTTTTGGGCATATTGCTGTATACTATATGCTAAGGTAGTTCTGATATAGTTCTAGAATTATTTCTCTACATTCAGAAAATTGTTAGGGTCATTTCACTTCTTCTGCTTGAAACACTGGATATTGAACATCTGTTTGTTTGCAGATATTGGTATGTTTAAGTTAACACACTTTATATTTCTTTACCCTAACAAGACATTCTTAAGATTCCTTTGATTCTTTTTATAAAGTAGAAAAAATATGCAACTATTCTCACAAGAAGTGGACAAAAAAATCCCATGTTATCTCTTTTATCTCACCACTTAAGTTCCTGGTAGGCTTTAAATTTGTTGATACATCTGTAAGCAAATGTGGTGGTCAGGGTTTTCTCAGAGGAATCATAGTGGCTTACAAGTCATTGATTTTAATGTCTTAGATTATCTATGAACAGTTCTTTTATATAAAGGTGAATGAATGTACACTTGAATTGCACTTGCAAAGTGTATTCATAGCTAGGCCTGATTTAATGTCACAGTTAATAAATATAATCTTGCCATATTTGTACATAAAACTGACCATCACATTCCAGTCCACTTCTTCTCAATTTATACATCCAGATCCAGGTACTATCCTCAAATTTTATCCATTTAGATGTACTCTGAGAATTTTAGAATGATAAATATATGACTTTATTGCTTTCTAATTGTCAAAATTGTAGCCCACAAACTTTGAAAGCTTATATGGTATTATCTACATGTGGGCTAGTACAGTGGGAACTGAAAATATGCAGTGTGATAGAGGAATATATAAGTGCATGGAGAGGAACAGATGCAGGATTAGAATCTGTTGTCTTTCCAGACAGAACTCTTGTTAGTTGTCTCTGTGGTTCAAGCATATTGTTATCTTCAGATTCCTTGACAAATGAAGATCTTTGCAATCTGTGTGCCTTTTGTGTAACCCTATTTGAATTGGGTTTCTTTCAGCTAAAGCCAAAATATCCTAATTGCATCAAATTTTCAAGTAAACTCTTAGATAAAAAAGAATACATTGGAAAATTTTTGAAATAATGGCTATATAAAAGGAAAAGCAAGCTATTTTAAACAAAACCAACAAACCCTTAGCAATGGGAACCTGGTTCAAAGATAAAGAGTGCTTTATGCTCTTCCAGAGTATCTGAGTTCTTGTATCAGAACCTACATCAGGTGGCTCACATTCCCCTGTAACTCCAGCTACAGTGGATCCCACCCCTATTCATATATCTGGGTCATATTTACACATTCATTAATAGCTCAAAAATTTAAGTGGGTTTCTTTCTCTCGCCCCTCGCCCCTCATTACGTCCAGATTGTTCATGTAGATCTCATCCATTTCTCTGTCATTGGGCGATCCCCGTGTCTTTCTTGGGGTCCTGTTATCCAGGTAGCCTCCCTGGTGTTGCGAGTAGCTGTCCAGTCATCCTTGTTCCACAGCTAGTATTCTCCTATGAGTGGGTACATACCATGTTTGTCTTTCTGAGTCTGGGTTACCTCACTCAGGAGGATTTTTTCTAGATCCCTCCATTTGCCTGCAAACCTCATGATGTCATTGTTTTTCTCTGCTGAGTAGTATTCCATTGTATATATGTACCACAGTTTGTTTATCCATTCTTCGGTTGAAGGGCATCTAGGTTGTTTCCAGGTTCTGGCTATTACAAATAATGCTGATATGAACATAGCTGAGCAAGTGCCCTTGTGGTATGATTGAGCATTCCTTGGGTATATGCCCAAGAGTGGTATAGCTGGATCTTGGGGGAGATTGATTCCCAATTTTCTAAGATAGCGCCATATTGATTTCCAACTGGATCAGGCCCTTTGAATGGGTGAGACAGTTGATTGGCTTGATCTGTTTAAGAGGCATACAGGCATTTGGACCGGGCCCTGTGCTCAGTACATGAATTGACTGTTTGAAACCTGGGTCTTAGTAGAGACCCTAGGCTCAGCCTGGGAGGAGGGGACTAGACCTGCCTGGGCTGAGTCCACCAGGTCGATCTCAATCCTCGGGGGAGTCTTTGCCCTTGAGGAGATGGAAATGGGGGGCGGGCCGGGGGGAGGGGGGCGGGACGGGAGGAGGGAGAAAGGGGGAATTTATGGCTGATATGTAAAGTTGAATTATATTGTAAAATAAAATAAAATAAATTCAAAAAAAAATTTAAGTGGGTTTCTTAACAACATTTTTGGAATCAAGCCTTTTGTCCACACAGTTCTTATTTATGTAGAGCTTCAAAGCTAATAAATATCCCATTTACCATCTCTAGGATGTTATATAGATACTGATACAGCTTGTTGGTAGGCTAGGGTATCTAGGATCTAGCTTTCTCTTGAGATTATAACATAATTACATTATATCCACCTTCCCTTTCTTCCCTCATACCTCATATACCTCCTCTTGCTCTATTTCTAATTCATCAGGCTGGTTTTTACACGAGTGTCAGGAAATCAAACTCAGATCCTCTTGCTTACAAAGTAAGTACATTTTTCTGACCTCAATATTGAGGAATTGAAAGTTATCACTGAGTCTCTTTTACTTTGGCAATTATGATTTAAAATTCAACATAAAGACTACTTGTTTGTGGCATTAGTTAGCAGATGCCCTCACCACTTCTCTTTCCTTCACTTACTCCTGAAAGACTGGATTTTCTTCCGGATGCCAATGGGTGCATTAGAAAGATGACAGGTTTATTGTTTCTCTTCAGGTCACCTTTTCCATGTACAGGCAATATAAATGAGAGTGTCCATTGGTCTTAAAGGGAAATTTCACCATAAAATGTGTTACTGACTTTTTCCATGAGACTTCTTTTGCTTTTCTTCATCTTACTCTTGCCCTTTTTGGAAATTCTGTGCCATAGATAGAGCTATAGCAGCCGACTTTTAAATTAACGGGTTGACATGACACATTTTAGTGTCAGTATATATATATATATATATATGCCTTGTCTTAGTTTACTGCACAGAGCCCCCATGCAAACAGTCACTTGCAAAACTGGAATTTCTTAATGTGAAATTGTAATCCAGGTTGTGTTTGATGTTTTCTAGTTTATGTTGAAAACAGGAGAAAATTAATTTTGTTCATGATATCACAATTTGTAGGAAAGTAAATTAAAGCCAGGGTGAATAAAAATGTTGAAAATCATGAAAGAATAGGCAATTAAAATTGTAATTACCTATTGTGTTTACTGCTTTTCTTCATGCTTTCTTTCCTGATCTGTCTAGAAAGGGGAATTTGCATGAAAAAAATGGATACACAATAAGATAATTACATATACATTTTTTGGACATATATAGTCTTTGCAAAACACTTAAACATATAATAAGGCTAAAGAACATATGTCAATAGGCGATAAGGTGTAACTTGCAAGAAAATGTTAAAGCATTTAAACCCTAAAATCTGAATATACCCTGCCAGTACTGCTCTATCTCCTCGGCATTTATCTTGTCATTTAAAACTCTTCACAGCATGCAGTATATTGGGCTTAGTTTTCTTGCTCTTTAACAGAGTGAAAGGCATAGTGGATAGAATAAGAGGAGAAAAAAGAGATAGGTATCAGGGAGCAAGACCTCCCTGGCAGACAAGAAGAAAAGTCTTGGGGCACAGCTGTAGGAATAAAATTCAAATACACACACACACACACACACACACACACACACACACACACACAAGTGAGAGACAGAGAGAGAGAGAGAGAGAGAGAGAGAGAGTTCTATGTGTCAATGCCCAATGCTGCTAAAAGAGTTTAAATTCTAGACAGCTTCACTATAATGGCACACTGCTAAAAGCTGTATAATCAGGATATCTTTGTCCTTAGAGAATATTTTTCTTTAGTACTGAACTATGAGAATTCCATTCACTCTGCCTTGCCATGTCATTTCCATTCTCCAATCCTGGCTGCCCCATATTTCTTTCTTATTCTTCCTAGTCATGGCTTCTGTTCTTCTATCAGCTTTAGTCTCTCCCTAACGTGCCCACTTCATGCACAGCTTCCGGACCTTGAGGGATTTTACCATCTCTCTGTAACTTCCCAGGTCTTGAATGTGTGAGCCAAATTTGCAAAGATCTGCATGTTATGTAACATATTTTATTCACAAAAATATTAAATATTAAGCCATTTGTTTTCTTTTAAAATTTGAGAATAATAACACATTTTATCATGTGAAATGAAACCCCATATGTGATCCAAATGCAAATGGAATTACCCTATTATTTATGCCTTTCTCTATTACATTCTACCTGACTTATATTTTGTTTTTTAACATTTCCACTTTGGCTCTAATGAGGTACCTATGGCATAGCTTTCTTTTTCTTCTTTTATGTGAATTCACTGGCTCCACAAGCTCCAAGATTTTCTCCCTGAGGTTCTAACAATAAGATGTCTTTCCCTTTTCTAAAGGTTAATGTCACTTACAGCCTCACATGCCTCACTCCTTACAGAAATTGGTTGCTTAATTGATAATAAGGAAAATCAGTCTGGCTTCATTTTTCAGTCCTGAGACCTTAGTCAACTGTTTAAACTCTCTCACATTCAGTTGCTTTATTTGAACATTCATTAACATCCTCTTTTGGATGTGGCAATAATTAAGAAAGAAAATAGCATGACAGACCAAAGCACAGTGTCTGGAGCCAGGCAGTATTTACTCAGGACTGTCCAAAATTCTTTAAGTCATAGCAATAATCATTAGATCTTGAGGCAGTCCATTCTCCTCTCCCCCAGGAACCCCCACACTGATTTCCACAGTGGCAGTACAAGATTGTACTTCCACCAGCAAGGGATCAATAATCTTGATCCACATTCTTACCAGCATGAGCTGTTTTGTTTCATTGAACTTGGCCATTATCGCTAGTGTAAGATGAAATCTCAAAGTAGTTTTTAATATGCATTTTTTCTAATGACTAAGGATGTTGAACATTTCTTTAAAGGCTTTGGTTTCCTCTTTCCAGAATTCTCTCTATAGATCTGTATTGCATTTTAATGGTTACTTGTACTCTTGATAATAAGTTTTTTGAGCTTTTTATATATTCTGGATAGTAACCCCCTCTCAGAGGTATTGTTGGTTAAAAACAAACAAACAAACAAACAAACAAACAAAAACTTATTCCCATTCAGGAGGCTGCCATTTGCACAAATAGTGTTATCCTTTGCTTTGCAGGTTTCAGTTTCATGATGCCCTATTTATTTTTGATCTTAGTGTCTGTGCTAAGTGTTCTGTGAAGAAATTTTTTGTGTGTGTGATAATGAGTTCAAGGTTATTTCCCACTTTCATTTCTACCAAGTTCAGTGTATCTTGTTTTATGTCCAGATCTCTGATCCATTTCAAGTTGAGTTTCGAACAGGGTCATATTTATGGATCTATTTGGATTTTTCAACATGAAGCCAGCCAGTTTGAACAACACCAATTATTGAAGATGCTGTCTTATTTCCAGTATGTTTTTCCTGGTTTTATATCAAAAATCTGGTGTTTAAAGGTCTGTGGTCATATGTATAGATACTCAATTAGATTCCATTTCTCAACATGTCAGTTTTTGTGCCAATACCTTGATGTTTTCATTACTTTAGCTCTATAGTACAACGTGAAATTGAGGATGGTGATACCTCCAGCAGTTACTTTATTATTAAGGGTTGTCTTAGCTATTCTATGTTTGTTATGTTCCTAGGTTTGTTATGTTTGTTATGAAACTGAGAATTATTTCAATATCTCTGAAGAATTATGTTGGAATTTTGATGAGGATTGTATTAAATCTGTAGATTGCATTTGGAAGTATGACCATTTTTACTATTTTTATCTTACTGATCCACGGGTCTATAATATCTTTGCATCTTCTAATATCTTCTTCAATTTCTTCAGTGTCTTAAACTTTTGATCCTACAAGTCTTTCACTTACTTAGAGTTATTTCAAGGAATTTTATATTATTTGAAACTAATGTAAAAGGCGTTGTTTCCATGATTTCTTTCTCAGTACATTTATCATTTGTATACCTGAAGCCTACTGATATTTGTGAGTTAATTTTGTATTAAGCTATATTGCTGGAAGAATTTAACAACTGCTGGCTTCATTGGGTGGGTTTTTTTGGCCACTGAATTCTTCTGCCCTTTCTGATTTTTATTAGAATCCTGTTGCTGGAGTTTCCTGGCAGAATTTTTAAGGTTATTTGTGTATGCTATCGTATTGTCTACAAATAAAGATACTTTGACTTCTCCTTTTCCAATTTTTATTCATTTACTTTCTTTCAGTTATCTTATTGCTCTAGCTAAGACTTCAAGTATTATATTGAATAAGTATAGAGAGAGTGAACAACCTTGCTTTGTGAATTGCTTTGAATTCCTTTCTTTCACGTTGATAGTGGTTGTGGCCTTACCATTAACTATCTTTATCATGTCTTGGTATGTCCTTGTATCCCTAATATCTCCAGGACTTTTATCATTAAGGAGTGTTGGATTTTTGTCTGCGTCTAACAAGGTGACCATGTGTGTTTTGTCGATGTTTTTTTTTTTTTTTTTTTTCTTTCAGCCTGAGTATATGGCAGATTAGAGTTACTGATTTTCCTATATTAAACCATTCTGCATCTATGGAACACAGGCTAATCAATAATGGTGAATGATCTTTTTAACGGTTTCTTGGATTCTGGTGCAAGTATTTTATTGAGAAGCTTTGCGTCTATGTTTATAATGGAAATTGGTTTGTACTTTTCTATTTGGTCCTTATGTTAGTTAGGCATCGTGGTAACTGTGGCCTCATAAATCGATTGGGTAGTATTCCTTATATTTCTCTTTTGTGGGATAATTTGAGGAATATTGGCATTAACTCTTCATTGAAAATCTGATAAAATTCTGTAATAAAAATCATCTCTTTGTGTGTTTATTTTGTTAGAAGACTTTATTAATTTCTTCTGTTTCACTAAGGGTTATATATCTGTCTAACTCACTTTGATTTCACTTTGGTAGTTAGCATGTATCCAGTTACCTCTTTTTAGATGTTCGAATACGGTGGAGCCGGTTTGTAAAGGATGTCTTTTGGTTCTCTGGAGTTCCCTGTTGTCTGTGGTTTTGTCACAATTTTCATCTCTTAATTTGTTTATTTGGATCTTTTAACTCTGACTTTCAGTTAATTTGGGTGAGAGTTTGTCAAGCTTATTGATTTTCCAAAATCCAACTCCGTTTTATTGATTATTATATTTATTGATTGATTTGGTTTGTTTACTTTATTTTATTGATTTCATCACTGAATTTGGTTATTTCTTGCTGCCTACTCCTTTTGAGTGGGATTTCTTCCTTTTGTTCTAGAGCATTCAGGAGTATTGGCACTTTCCTCATATTAGATCTCTCCAATTATTTATGAAGGATCTCAATATTACAAACTTGCCTTTTAGAACTGTCTTCTTCATTGGGTATCATATGTTTGTATATGTGGTGTTTTCTTTTTTCATTCATTCTAGACAAATTTTATTTTTTTCTTCCTTAATTTCTGTCTTGACCAATTTTTCATTCATCACTGAGTTGCTTATTTTTTTGTGATTTTATAAGCTTTGTTGTTTCTGGTGTTATTGGTATCTGGCTTGAATCCTTGGTGGTCAGAGAGGAAGGAGGATCTTATTTCAATTTTCTTGGATCTGTTGAGATTTGTTTTGTGTCTAAGTGTTTGAACAGTTTTAGAGAAAGTTCTATGAACTGTTGAAAAGGCAGTCTATTCTTTTTGTTTCCATGAAATGTTCTTTAAATATTTAGTAAGTTCCATTTCATTTGTGATGCCAGTTAGCACTGTATTTCCCTGTTTAGTTGTCTGTATAATATGTTTATTAGTGGTAGTGGCATATTGAAGTCTCCCAATATCAGTGTGCAAGTCAATATGTAATTTAACCTATACTAGTCTTTCTTTTATGAATTTGCATGTGCTTGTGTTTGGTACATGTATGTTGATAATTGCAATGTCTTCTTGGTGAACTTTTTTCCTTTAATGAGTGTACAGTGTCCTCTCCTATCTAGTCTGATTTATTTTAGTTTGAAGTCTACTTTGTCAATGATTAAAATGGACACACTGGCTTTAATCTTAGGTCAATTTTCTTGGAATACATTTTTCTATTCTTTTACAATGAGTTGATATGTATCCTAGTTGTTGATATTTGTTTCTTTGTTAAAGCAGAAAAATGGATATTGTTTTCACATCCAATCTGTTTGTGTGTTGAGAATTATCAATTAATAAAGTTTGTTGATTCTTATGGTATCTCTTTCTCCCTCTCTCCCTCCCTCCCTCCCCCCTCTGTGTGTGTGTGTGTGTGTGTGTGTGTGTGTGTGTGTGTGTGTGTGTTTCCCCTTTTTTGGTTGGCTGGTCTGGAATTATTTGTTCCTTGTTTTTTCTTGGGTGTGGTTAACCTCTCTAGATTGGAGTTTTCCTTTTATCACCTTCTATAGGGCTGGATTTGTAGATAGATATTGCTTACATTTTATTTTAACTTGGAATGTCTTTTTCCATCTATTGAGATTGAATGTTTTTGCCTTGGCTGGCATCTGTGGTCCATTTGAGTTTGTAGAACATCTGCCTATGCCCTTCTAACTTTTAGTGTCTCTTACAAGAAGTCAGGTGCTATTTTCTATTAAGTCTATCTTTATATGTTATTTAGTCTCTTTTCCTTGAGATTTTAATATTCTTTCTTTGTTCTTTACATTTCATATTTGATTGTTGTGTGCCAAGGGGAATTTCTTTTTTCACTATCTGTTTTGTACTCTATACACTTTACATTTCTATAACCTTGATAGGCACCTCCCTCTTTATGTTTGGAAAATTTTCTTATATGATTTTGTTGAAAAATAGTATCTGTGTTTTCTCCTTCCTCTGTTCTTATTAGTCTTAGATTTTATCTTTTCATAGTGTCCCAGATTGCTGCAGGATTTTTCAGATATAATATTTACTTTGTCCAAAGTACGCATTTCTTCTTGTCTTCAATGTCTGAGCTCCTCTCTTCCATTTCTTGTATTCTGTTGGTGAGGTTTGTTTGAGGTTCTGATTTGAGTTCCTAATTTTTTTATCTAGAGATTTCCCTCAATTTGTGTTTTTTATTCTATTTCCCCTTTGGGGTTTTGAACTGTTTTCTTTCTTTCTTTCTTTCTTTCTTTCTTTCTTTCTTTCTTTCTTTCTTTCTTTCTTTCTTTCTTTCTTTCTTTCTTCTGTCTGTGTTTCTATAGATTCCTTTAATGAATTCATTGAGTTCATATTCATAAAGGTTATGTAAAGTTCCTTATCTCGTGCTTCAGCTATGTTGCATTTTCTCAGGACCCACTGTGTCAGTGGGCTGGGCTCTAATATGGTCATACTGTACTGTACGTTACGGAGTGTGCTTTTTCAGTGGTTTCTATGAATATGTGTTTGGCATGATTATAATTCTAGGTGCTGATAGCTCATCTTGGCTTCATTGGGTGGGTTTTTTGGCCATTGAATTCTTCTGCCCTTTCTGATTTTTATTAGAATCCTGTTGCTATATGCTGCATAGTAGGGTATGCTTTGGGGATTCTTCTGTATTCCCTGGGGGTTATGGATAAATATGTTTCTAGGCATTGGGAGCTGATGTTAGGAATGTTGATGTGTTGGTGGGTTTTGAGGGACAGTTGGCAAGAGGAAGTAGAGGAAGGTGTTCCACAAGGATGTACTTAGTCCACTGGGAATTGGGGCAGTGAGGTGAGGCCACAGCAGGTAGTCTGCTATAGACACGGGAATGAGACTTGAGCATTGGCTTTGGGGGAAGAGGGCATGTGAAGAGCTGAAATCCACCTACCTGCTTTGCTGGCCTACTTGCTTCTCTGGCATGACTGGGTGGCAGCTTCCCAGGCAATGCCTGCTGAGTTGGGGCCTGATATAAAGGCATGAGTGTGGAGGAATGTTGGAATAAAAGATGCATCATCTGCTGTAGATCAGTTCAGAAATTAGGGAATACCACAGCAGGTGATCACTATAGGACTGGGAGATGAGACTAAGGAATTGTATTTGGAGGAAGGGAAAGAGAGGTGAAGGTATACAGTTAGCCTACCCACTTCCCTGGTCAGTCTATTTCTTCTTTGTATTATCTGGCTATTTATGAACTTAATAGTGATCCAATATTCTCTAATGTGAGCTATTAAGTAAAGGGTAGTGATGGGTGAACAGACCACCCTGTGTGCATCACTAATGTGCAGCCACAGAAAAATCCCAGGACTAAATTAGTACACGGTTTTGCTTTACACAATAAGTTAATGAAGTTTCAAACAAGTCTAATGACATGACAGACCTGCTATTTCTAGCAACCAGATCATAATATGTAGAACTAATTGCAATTATTTATGATCCCACAACTAGAACTTTGTTTCTGACCAAGATCCATTTGAATATTCTAAAATGTGAAAATGTGTCCTTGCTGATAATATTGATTTCCTTCAGAAAAATAGATTAAATTTATTATAATAATGGGACAAATTTTAGAGGTTTTTATTTTTACAATTTGTACAAAAATATATCTTGTCTAGAAGGAACACCTCCAACAAACCGAGACCACTTTTATCATTCTGTTTAATGGATAAAGCTGAAATTATCATTGCTTCAGTCTTTCCCAGGACTGTTTTCTCTGCACTATCTTACAATAGACAAATGTTAAATGAAGTAATAAATAGACTTGAGCCATGTACCATGCACACTATTCAGAATCCAAAGAGATTTACAAAGTACTGCCCCAATGTCTTTGCACTAACAGATGCAAGGTACGTATGCTTTCTGGGAAACCAGGACAGGATGGAATTATTAACACTGCATCCCACAAATCTATGACAATTGTAGTAATTTCTACTATAAATTACATAGATACAGCAATTCTTTTGTATTATTACTTATACCTCTATGAAAGAATGAAGTATTAAGTTTTCATTTTCATGTTCTACATTGACTTACTCCAGAAGCCTTGGCATAAATGGAGACTCATCACATTCTAGACATATACCTCTCATGTTCGCATTAACGTAAAAGGAGTCGAATGTAAGGTGAATATAGAATTGGTTAATAGCTGAAGGCTTCCTTTGTGAGATGTACTTAGAATGAGTTGACATTTAAATACCTTTTTGCAGCCCATGTACTTCTGTCATGCACTGGGAACTGATATAGCTTGATTCACCGCAGATATTCCATCTAGTGAATCTCATGTTCCCAGTGTGTTTTAGGCATGGTTTTCAAGGCCAGGAAAATGACTAGATGATATAAAATGCCTGCTAGAATTTCACAGTAGAGGGCGTGCAAGCAAAATCGGATTAGGAAACACTTAGCTAGAAGTTTTACAAACAACTTGCAGATTATCAATTATAAACAAAACAATTGGAGAATTCCTTTTACAATATTCTTTCTTCCATCTCATAACTATTTTGGAAAATGATTTATACTCAAAAACAATGACTTCACAAAAAGTATTGAAAAACTATTTATAGCTTGATAGAAATGTGTTAAATGTTTACATGCAAAAAATATATATTGAGTAAGACATTGTGACCTGGCAACTTATAAACCATATAAAAAGGAGAAGCATACAAAGCATATTTGAAATCTTTCATGCGAAAATCCTTGAAGATTGTAAACAGAGATACATTTGTGTCACATCTGCATTCTCCAGTCACCATAACCACATTCAGGAAGTGAATCCATTTTTAATGCACTGTAAATGGGTATTTGCTTGACAACTGGGCCTTCTTAAGAAAAGACTATGATCAGATAATTAACAATCAAAATAACAATAAAAAGATAAAGACATATGAACATACTCATTGAGGAAAGGAACTGTCTTTTTCTTCTTGAGAATGTGTAATCCAGTGTTTCTATATTAGAAGCTAAAAAAAGCCTGAAGGAATTCACTCAGTAAAACCCTGAGAGCCATGACACCAACAATAATTTGAGAAGCTGAAGAACAAATTCAGGGATTTACCAGTATTACTGAGTTATGAGATCTGCTGGCATCTGTGAGCTACTGCACTGGGGGAAATTAATTTCATGCTTCCCTACTTCTGTAAAAACTCTAACAGAAGGGTTCATCAAGACTCTGGCTGGTAAAAGTAATGTCAAAACTCTGATTGAAGAGAGCCATAGAAAATATGTCGACATCATAGCTGCTAGAGACCTTTTTTTTTTAATTCATATTTTTTTGTTGATTAGTTTTTGGTGAATGAATCCTGAGTATATGAATTCTAAATATGCTAAGTGTCAAGCTTTGTTTATTAGAATATAGAAAACAGAGAACCTTGGCCTCTAGAAAAAAATAAGATCTCAATTTAAAAAATAAATATATTTTTTGTTCCTCAAAGAAAAAGATTTATTGAGATATGGATGTGAAATGTAAGAACATGCAATTTTATAATTTGCTGTACTCTTGAATTTCAAATATATTGTGCTTTTTCTTCATTGAAATGATTTATCACATTTCTATTGCAGTATTTTTCTGTTTATGATGATATTAGTGTTTCAATTATATTTGAGAGAAAATAATTCATTACCTTTACCATCCATTTTATGTTTTTTATTTTATAATTATTTTTACATATCAGCCATGGATTCCCCTGTCCTCCCTCCTCCCACACCAAGCCTTCCCCTACAATCCTCCCCACCATTCCCACCTCCTCCAAGGCAAGGTCTTCCCTGGGGATTCAGCTCAGCCTGGTAGATTCAGTTGAGGCAGGTCCAGTCCCTCCTCCCTACACCAAGGCTGCGCAAATTGTCTCAGCATAGGCTCTAGGTTCCAGAAAGCCAGTTCACGCACTAAGGACAGGTCCCAGTCCCACTGCCTGGGGGCCTCCTAGATAGTTCAAGCTAATCAACTGTCTCACTTATCCAGAGGGCCTGATCCAGTTCCATGGGGGATCCTCAGTTATTGGTTCATAGTTCATGTGTTTCCACTAGTTTGGCTATTTGTCCCTGTGTTTTTTTTTCACCTTTACCATCTTTTAACTTGAAAATATGAGATCAACATTATACATCTATAAAAATAGAGAAAATGAGAGACTGTAAAAGTAATAAAGCTGGCCATATTTAGAGATCTAAAGAAACATTCTGATTTGGATGCATGTCAAAATATTGGGTTTAAAACAAGAATCATGTTTAGATTAGGTATTCAGGAAGCTGAATAGTTCTGATATATATTATTCAATACTTTTTTGTGTTGGTTAAAAAAATCAATTAAAATTTCCATGGGGAGATTGGAAAGTTGAGACACAATTGGAGAGTTTTAAGGCATTATATATGCAAGGGTAGACTAAATTCTTATCTTTAAACCTATTACAGAATTTTCACATTGCTGTGGTGGACATGAACATGTAACCTGGATCAGCAAGGTGGAATTGCACATTGCCAGATGCAGAATGACCATCAACCATTCCAATTTTTGTAATCTTGTTATCTGATCCAACAGAAAGAACAGATTTCCAGAGTCCTTAGGTATGAGGGGCTGTGAAGACTGGAGGTTCTGTCTGTCAAATAATTAAGGTGTGTTACAGTGGCCCATCCATTTAATCTCAGGGTGAACAACTCTGATGTGTAACCCTAATTTGGCTATTATCTGCTAATGAAGTCATGTTTTGTCACAACTGCATCAGTATTTATACTCTTCTTAATATGTTTTCTTCCCTTTTTCCCCACAGGTTATATTCTTTAATAAAGATTTCTTGCTCAAAATCATCTCAACATCTACTTCTGGAAAATCCAGCATTCAATACTAACATTTTCACAGACTAAGTTGTAAAGGTTCCCCATATTCCCACTGGGCTGTAACTGAACATATTTCCCTGGGTACCATTGCCTCACTGATAATCCATGAAAACAGCTTTCAAAAGCAGAACAGAAAAGCACACAGTACAAATGCTAAAAATTTAATGCAACAAATGGCACAGGTGATGTGTTTTATTTACAACAGCCACCTTCTATTTACTCTTTATCCACTTCCTCTTTCCAGATTTATACATGGGCTTTCAATAAGCTATTTTGCCTCAAGAACTCCTATGGGCATTTGGGGATTAAAATGTTGCTTGCCAGATGTATTTCTTCATTTACACTGGGTACCAAAAAAAAAAATCACAGATCTTAACATAACATCACCACTTAAAGGATTCTACCTGTGGAAAACTCCTATATGATAAAACCTCAATGGCATGTTATTTTTCTTTAGGGGGTAAAGTAACAGATGTGATTTTTTTTAAATCTTTTTTTTTCTTTCTGGGCCAGAGAGGGGAATAAAGTCCAAAAGGACCATTATTTTAACAAAAACAATACTTCTTGTATGAAAATGTCTTAGGGGTTTTGAGCGTGGACACTAATCTGTATTCCACAGATTTGATTTTGTGGAAGCTCCTTCAGGGAAGTGCATTTGTACTCTGGATTTAATGCGTATTTTTCTGCTAAAGTATACAGAATATAGAGGACTCTGTATATAGGTACAATATTTCCTTACAGAAAGCATTTGAAGCACATTCTAAGCCTTAGTGCCCACACCTGTACCCTAGATGTTCCCTCATTCTTGTCACCTGATGGTTTGGGTCATCTGGGGAGTGTTTGAAATTGTTGCAGACTTCTATCTCAAAATTACTGCTATGATCTTCCCTACATACAGCTACTTTTCTATATATTCTAAAAATAGCATCACATAAAATTCTTCAGTGATTAATTTAAATTTTATGTGTATATGGTAGATACTAAAAGTTCAAAGTAAAACTGTCCCACAATCCCTAGTTACTGATCTGGTCTAGTAGCATTTAGTCATTGCTTTAAAATATTTTATTATTTTCTTTACACATGTCTGCTCATGTTTCAAGGCAAATGATTAAAACTTTTTAAAAGTTCTCATTGCACCAGAAAATAAAATAAGCAAATCTCTCTGAGCTTAATTACCTTAGAGAAGATTGCATAGGCAATATGAAGAAGGTGCCACACTTTAACAGAGTCTTTCAAGCATTCTGCTTTATTTTTCAAATAAATGCCTTCATGTAATATCTAGGTCCCCTGATACAAAAGTGAGGACTAATGGTAGCTTTTATGATATTTTATTCAAATTTTCAAAGTGTGTCTTTTGCCAGAGACATGTTCATCTATCAAAACATTATGAAAATAAATTAATTTTGTTGCAACAAAAATACCTATCATCTGACAGAAACTGTTCCAATAAATTCCAAAATCAACGCTAACTGTGCTGCAAATAACTCTAGCTCATATTTCATAGTTCAGAACTGATGTATCCAAAGAGTTTGGCCTTTGTGAGAAAACAAAACATATTAATCTGTAGCATTTGCTCAAGAAAGTTGATCATTTCTAAAGAATAAACATAATTACCACATTCCAACCAAAGTAATGGATTAGATATCAAATGTTGCTATTCCTTTAAAAGGAAAATACATTTGTAAAGCCATTCCTGCATCAAAACACCCAGAAAATATGTAATCGGCTCTCAAAATACAACCAGAGATAATCTAGATGGCTTCAGAACTAAGTGAAGAAGGAATCCTTTTCTGGCAACGGACAACTACAACCAATGATTTACAGCACGTATCAGAAGAGAGCTTACCTGCTTAAGGGAATTATTTCTGAAGATGCTAAACTTGAAGAGAATTTTAAGTAGTGTAGATGAGAGATGTGGAATTATAATAAAAGATTAATTATAAAGCTCTTGCAAGCACGTGGTACTCCTGATCTCATTAGTTTTGTACGAGAACACAGCTGAACTGAGCAGAAACAAAGCAAAGTACAGTATTTGAATGGGCCGGCCAAGAGACAATGTGTAGTTTTCTTGAGTGAAATTGAATGCTAATATCTTCATCAAGTCTTTTTAATTTTATGACTATTTCTCCTCTAATATAAAGATGTTGGTGTTTTTCCTTCCTTGATTGATGTTATGGACTTAAAATTAAGATATTTTTATTTGCTGAGGTGTTTTTCCTGGAGTGTCTACATTTCTACTTACCATATAAAAAGGAGCAATGGCAGAATGTAGAAACCATATTGTCAAGCCAAAAATCATAAGCCAATGAGCTCATTGAGTTTTTTTTTACAGGGGCATGACTCAGGGGTTACTTGTGGTGACAGGTAGATACGTTAAAAATCCAACAAGAAAATAAAAGCAACAATCCCACACACAGCATAAAGCAGATGTGGTGATGCTGTATCCCTTGATTTCTTTGTATCACTTAAAACAACTCTAGGAAATCTCCTTTCCTAAACAATTTCTTACTGATTGTACAACCTTCAACGTGGGATCTTGTGGATCTTTTAGGTTTTTGGCAAGTTTCCTATGGCTCTTGGGGCTTTTTCCTCCATGCAGAGGAAATAGAAACAGAATATTCTTTATTCAAACATGTTTAAATAAACTCTGATTTTCAAAAGAGAAATTCATGCCTGGATGGACTCTACTGAAAACAAAGTCTGGCCTCAGTTCTGGAATAAAGAATTGGAAAAACAGGTAAGAGGAGTAATAGTCTATATGTTGTTCCTAATGTTCATAACAGAAACACAAATCCGTTTTCAACCTCTGTATTAGGCCACATCAGAGATTGGGGTATTAGTAACAACTCATAAATATCTATCAGTGTCTGACATGAAGGCCTGTGGAAACTAAAGGACAGTGTATGATATAATTATGACATTAAAAATACTCTCCAGGGACTAGAGCGATTGTCCGCTGGTTAAGAGCCCTGGTCACTCTTTGCTCACATGGTAAGTCACAGTCATCTGAAATTCTCCTTTCAGAGGATTCACTTCTCCCCTCTGGCCTCCACGGACTTTAAGGACTCATGCGTTTCACAGAAATATAACAACATTCATGCAAAACACACATAAAGACAAAAATAATGCAAATAATAAAAACATGTTTCCAATGAGGCAGAATAGGAACTCTATTAGAGGTGACAATTTTAGCAATCTCTCACTAGTTAAAAAGGTCCTGGTAGAGACTCTATTTTTTATGGCCAATTTAATAATGTCACAGAGAAATCATTATATCCCTCACTGTGTATATGTTTTATGAAATATTTGCTGTTGTTCTGTTTCACTATTATAGAAAATATGCATAAGGAAACCAACCCTAAGCTTAATTAACACAAATGAATCAATATTTCATGGTAATATAGGATAATATATTGTCATGCAAAGTTCTTTCTAGTGCTTAACTTAGTAGCATGTCCTGTGTCTTCTCCTCTTCGTTATCTTCTATGCAGTAGATCTATATATACCATGAGAAATATATCATATGTATACGCATAACCTTCATCCCATAACATAGGTTAGTATTTCTCTGGCACTCCAGCATTTCAGTCTTCAAAATATACTAGAAGGATATGTTTGCTATATAAAACTAGTTCATATATATACTCACAAGTGTCCATGTTCATGAGTTCTGAAACATGTGCCTTACAATAAGACAGAGAACAAAAATTACAATATTACATAAGTCTATAGTATATACATTCTAAAAGTCTTACAGAAGTAAAAATGGGCACACATCTCACTAGGATATAAGTTGTCACAAAAATTTCTTCAAGGTTGTTGAGTTACAAGATGAAAATAACTTTTGAAAAAAGTTTTGTTTTCCTTTTTTAAATTCAATATTTTTACTTTTAGGAAACAAAAGGCATGTAGAATTACTTTATCATAAAAATGGAAATTTTCTAGGTAATTAATAGTAGAAATCTTATATAAAGAAACACATCTGTACATAGGTATCTGAGGAACCATAAAATATTACATTATTGAACTGAACAATGTGGCTGGGAAACGGCTCAGTGGTTAAGAGAACTTACTGCTTTTTCAGAGGACTCAGGTGTGATTACCAGCACAGGATGGCAGCTTGCAACAGTCCTTACCTCCAGTTCCAGGGGATCCTGCACCCTATTCTAAGCTCTCCCGTCAACATGCATGCATTACATAAACATACAAACAGGAAGACAAACACTTGTAAGCACAAAAAAAGTCAATTTTAAATACTAAAAATATGTAAACTATGCAGAGTTTACAAAATAATATACTATGTTTTATATATAAAACATATAAATATATAAAATATAAAACATAATAAATAAAAATAAAAAACATAAAAAATATATTTTATTTTGGAGAACGCCATATGTTTATAATACTTTTCAAAAGGAATTGATAAGGGCTGATGAGAAAACTTGCAGGGATCAAAGCACGTGCAAGCATTCATATCTTGGATAGAAACCGAAGCATCTATGTAAAGGCAGAGGATAGAGGTACCAAGCCAGAAGTGTAAAGATAGATAACAAGAGGTCATTGTCCAGCCAGGAAAGCCAAAACACTGAATTACAACTTATGTGAGAAACCTTATTTCAAAACATTTGTTTCAGGGCAAGAGAGGAAGACATTGATGTCTATGTCCAGATTACTTTTTAAAGAAAATTTTATATTCCTTTTACATACCAATCACAGATCCCCCTCTTCACTCCATCCATGCCTCCATAGTTAGTGGGCTCCAAAAAGCCAGCTCATGCACCAGGGATGGATCTTAATCCTAATGACAGTGGGCCCCTTAAGCAGATCAAGCTACACAACTGTTTCACTTATGCAGAGGGCCTGGTCCAGTCCTGTGGAGGCTCCACAGGTGTTGGTCTAAATTTCATGAGTTCCCACTAGTTTGGTTTGGTTGTCTCTGTAGGCTTCCCCATCATGATCTTGATGTCCCTTGCTCATAGAATCCCTCTTCTCTGTCATTGACTGGACTCCTGGAGCTTGGCTTGGTGTTTGACTGTGGATCTCTGCATCTGCTTCTATCAGTTACTGGATGAAGGCTCTGTGATGACAGTTAGGGTATTCACCAATCTGATTATTGGGGTAAGACAGTTCAGACACCCTCTCTACTATTGCTAGTAGTCTAAGCTGGGGTCATCCTTGTCCCCATCTCCATGATGTCTCCCTCTGTCATGGTATCTCTTTCATTGCTCTCCCACTCCTTCCCTGTTCCAGCTTGACCAACCTGTTTCCTTATGTTCTCATCCCCCATCCCTTAGTGGTGAAAGAGTACTACATCCAGATTCTACACACAGGTGAAATTACCAATAGAGTACACACACACACACACACACACACACACACACACACACACACACAAGAATTGATAGTAATCACATGAAATAATTTGTTGTGGTATTCTACATCATCTAATTAGCCAAAATTTATTCACATGCACTAAAATATTTAACTTATGAAGGCTCTACATTATATTGTCCCCTAGGATGTAGGTATTAAAGAAAGTTTAATATTGCCAATATTAATGGACAGAATAAAATGGGTCAAAATAAAATGGATTGTTTACTCTAGATGATAAAAGAACTCAATATCACATGACTCTCATGTTACATTTTGAAGTGTAAGAGTTGACAGCATAGTACCAAATATTTAATATTGAAATTCCTGGGAGATGCAGCTGTAACCCTTAGAAACAGAAGGCAGGTTGGAAGTAGTGAACAAGGAGACATACACTGTATCAAAAATCCAGAAAAATAATGTTTATTTTCAATAAATTGCATGAAAAACTATAAATGATAAATAAGACTAATGCATAATTATGGTATTATTATATTCATCTTTATTCATCAAATGTAGAGGGCAGAGTTAAGACACTTTATTCATGAAGATGAATAAAACATGAAACTGAAATTCAGTCAAGAAGCAACTATAACCAGAAGTGCTGGGAGTTCAGTACTAGCATCAGAGATAATTCTAAGACAAAAGTGAAGGAGCAAAAAGTCAGTGCAGCAAGATGTGTCATATAAGAAAAACCCAAATGTTTAGTGCCCAGATGCTTTAACCCAATACAGTCCAGACAAGAGTGATAGGACCTTATCAAATCCTTCTAAATATTCAAGGGATTTCTATTAATTATTGTTACCTTAAAATTTGGCATAGACATATGGTAAAATTTAAACAGTGCAAAATAATACTAAGCTGTTGCCTCTCTAACCCAACTCAGTTCCCCAATCTCCCTCCCAGAGATATATGGCAGACACATCATTAAATACCTCCAGGACAATGTCAGCCTCTCTAATATGTGGTAGATTCATGCTAGTATAAAGGTGACAGCAACACAGCCATCCTTAGCACCCTCATTAATTTCAGTCAAGATACACTCGGGGTATTGTTCTGTAGCAGCAAACAAGAGTGTGAAAATTTCTGGATGGCTTTTGCACCCGTATACATGAAAGGGCTTTCAAACAATCCCAACTATTCTGTTCATATAGCAGAAAAGTGTGTCATAAAACTCAACACATTTTGTGCATGTCTTTCAGCTGTCAGTGGCTCGGCATCAAATCAAATGGTATATAAATTTTAATCTTTACACATTAAATTGGTCTACTGGGAACCATGACAAATTGATATTGTCACCAATTATTTTCTAAAAGGATTTTGGTTAATCCTGAATGGAATTATTATTAATCATTGCCAATCTAAATGATAGGAAAGAAGCTTGGGTAGATTCAGTGCTTATTTGTTCATTACTAATTAACTGCAGTTTACAAACAATTTATGTAAGGTTTCTGTTGCCTCCACTGGAATCACCACACATTTGATGGCTAATAAATACACATTTAAAAAATCTAAGTTACATAAGTCAGAATTTTCAGTGGGCTTATCTGAATCATCTGCTTAGGTTCTCAGAAGGCTGAAATCAAATTTTGGCACTTGTGTTTGTACTCTGGGGGACTGCAGAGAAACATGGACTTCTAAATTCATCCAGTTTGCTGGCCAAATCCTGTTCCTAGTATTTACAGGACTACCATCTCCAATTCCTTGCTAGCTCTGAGGCAGGATAAGATTGTTTCCCCATTTCTACTGAAATTCTGTGTATTGAACCTGGAAAATTCTTTTCTTCTCATTGTTAGTGTAATTACAGTATGAATGCTTTAATAGTCTATGAACACATTTTGTATATTAATGTCCATAGCTTTAATCATATCTGTAATGTTTCTTTTCCTAATCTCAAAGTACAGGCTTTAGGATGTTGACAGGATTTAGTAAATGATCTACTACTCTCAGTAGTAAAACAACAACAACAACAATAACAACAACAACAACAATAATAATAATAATAATAAAAACAACAAGAAATCTGTTCACTGAAAAGCTGTTTCAGTGAGGAAAGGTGCTTTCCACTAAACCTGATGACTTCACTCTAAATTCTACATTATGGAAGAAGAGAACTGACTCCAGAATTATCCTCTGGCCTCCACACACATGTTGTGCCATGTGCCTCCCCCATTCCCCTTACAAACTATATATATAAGTTGAGTGTATATATATTAAACTTACTAATGAAAAGAATACATATTTTTTGTAATGAAAAAGTATTAATGTAATTAATTTAAATAAGAAAATTTAAATTTATTGTACATACCGACCACAGTTTCCCCCTCCCTCCTCTTCTCCTGTTCCCTGATTCTGGCTTCCCTTCTATGCTTCTCTATCTCCATTCCTAAAGGGGCAGACCTCACATGGGCTTGAACAAAGCATGGCAAGTCAAGCTGAGGCAGGACCAAGTTCCTTCCCTTGCATCAAGGCTGGGCAAGGTAATCTAGCATGGGGAACAGTTAAGCACCAGGGACAGGCCCTGATTTCATTGCTAGGAGCCTTATAGAGAAACCAAGCTACACAACTGTCACATACATGTAGAGGACCAAGGTTGGTCTGGAGTCCATGAGCTCCCATGGGGTCAGGTCAACTGTCTCTGTGTGTTCCAAATCAGGATCCCTTAGCTCCTACAGTCCCTCCTTTCTTTCTTCAGCAGAACTCCAGGAGATCAGCCCAGTGCTTGGGTGAGCATCTCTGCATCTACTTCCATGAAAAGAATATATGTTAACATAAGATTTGTGTTATATACCATCTATAAAATTCTGGGTGATAGGAAATATAATCCTATAGATATTTCAATGGGTAAAATTATAAACACAAATGTTTGATTAAGAATTAATCTTTCATTACTAACATCAGTATAAATATGCTCACAGTTATATTTAGTTTTGAAAATATCACCTCAAATAAAATTATTATAGAGTAGTAATTAACATGAGAGAAATTATATGTAATAGAAAATATATGCTGGGTAGTGGTGGTGCATGCCTTTAATTCCAGCACTCGAGAGGCAGAGTAGGCAGATCTCTATGAATTCAAGGCCAGCATGGTCTATAGAGTGAGATCCAGGCCAGGTACCAAAACTACACAGAGAAACCCTATCTTAAAAAAACAACAACAGCAAAATAATGTGAAGAGAAATAGATAAAACCCCCCTGTCTCAAAAAACCAAAAAAAAAGAAAGAAAAGAAAATATATAGTAGAAAATTATATATACACATGTATATATATATATATATATATATATATATATATATATATATATATATAATTTATCTCATGTGTTTATACACACACACACACATACATAATTTTCTACTATTTTACGTAGGTGGAAGTTTCTGTCCCACTAATAACTCCCACATACCAGCAGATGCTTTCCAATTAATCACTCAGAGGCTTAATATAAATTATAAATCCTTGGCCAGTAGCTCAGGCATATTACTAACGAGTTCTTACACTTAAATTACCCATAATTCTTTTTTGTTCTTTATTAAGAAATTTTCTATTCATTTTACATACCAACCACAGATCTTCCACTCTTCCTTCCTCCTGCTCCCTCCCAACACCCCCCCCAACTTACCTCCATTCCCTGCTCTGAAAAGGTAAGGCCTCCCGTGGGAAGTCTGCAAAGCTTGGTACATTCAGTTGAGGTATGTCCAAGCCCTTCCCCCTGTGTCAAGGCTCTGCAAGTGCCCCACCATAGATAATAAGCTCCATAAGCCAGCTCATGCACCAGGGATAGGTCCTGATCCTACTACTGGGCGGGGGTGTCCCTTAAACAGACCAAGCTACACAACTGTCTTGCTTATGCAAAGGACCTAGTCAGGCCCATATCCTAACTGGCATCATAGAGCCTTCACACAGTAACTGATGGAAGTAGATGCAGAGATCCATAATTCTTATCTATGTTTAGCCACTTGGCTTGGTACCTTTTCTCAGTACAATGTTCTCATCTTGCTTCCTCTGCATCTGGCTGGTGACTCTTGACTTTGACCTACCTCTTCCTAGTATTCTTAGTTTGGTCACCCTGCCTATACTTCCTGCCTGGCTATTGGCCAATCAGCGTTTTATTAAACCAATTCTGGTGATAAATCTTTACAGTGTACAAGAGGATTATTCCATAGCAATCTTAGGTAGATGTATCATAAAACAACAATCTCACTACTAGTGAAATACACTGAGCAGGGTGATCATGACTGTTCAAAATGTTAGATTGATTGAAGCTTTAAAATATAATATGAAACATTTAGATAAACAGCTTAAGACCATCTCTACAGTGTTCCACAACCTAATCACCAGACCTTGTGGTGATTAGCGAACATGGTTATATTTACTGGACAAATGATTAGTAGCAAGGTCACCCACCATTTTATCCTTCATACCATCTATTTACAGGTCTAAGAAATTATTTATGTGGGAAATGAGGGCGGAGCATTCCACAACGTGCATATGGAAGTCAGAAAGCAGCTTGCAAGAGTCAGTTCAGGGTTAAGAAAACAGTTGTATTAATCATGCCTCCCACCAGAATATTTTCTTCAGTTTGACTGTTCCATGTGTGTGTGTGTGTGTGTGTGTGTGTGTGTGAGAGAGAGAGAGAGTGTATAATACATATTTTAAATATATTCACAATCTATTACCTCTGGTACCCTCCTCCTTCCTGTGGAACCTCTTTCTTCTTCCTATCTAGTCAGCCAGTTGCTACATTCACAAAATTAGAAGTTCAAGTAACATAAGTATAAATCTAAAAGTTTGCTAGAAGAGACTAAATATTTCAGGCAAATTAAGTAGATACTCCAAAAATTGCCTCTATTAAAAAAAAGGTAAACTATTTTGCTTCCTTGGGTACCTGTTTACCTAAACTTAACTAATTTACCATTCTCATTCCTGATATCAGTTTCTGAACTGAAATTCTGTTTTTTAATAGTTGAGCATCTCATGGGTCTTCCAGAGATTCAGTCACAGGTAATAGAGTTTGGATGAACTATATATATATATATATTTGTGCTCTGGGAGAGGTAAAGCAGATAAAACCAGGGAAAAATCACTGGGAGCTAATATCTATACAAATGTATTCTAACATTTTATAATCACTGACACACTGAAATAGTGTGCTATACATCACCAAATAGAGTCTCATTTATGCATATAATCCCCAGGATTTTCATAACTTGCTGAAGTTTACATGAATTCAGAAACTGTGAATAAATTCTACACGTCCCTTTCCCTAGTAACGTATATGTTTCTTTCAATTTTAACTAAGATTCTATAAATTTTCCTCTCCTTCTATTTGTAGTACTACCTTGGAGGTTTCTGGTGAGAGCAGGCATTGCTCAGCACTCAGGTAGGGCTGCTGCTGCCAGCCTCTCTGCAGGAAAAAAACCAAGCCAGGACCGCAGGAAGAGCTGTGCTGCTGTAGTGAGCAGGGAAGGAACAGGACAGAAGGAGAAAAGATGGAGAGACAGCTTGAAATCATTGCCAGCAAAGTTCACCCAGATGTTCCTCTCAAATTCCAACCCACTCCCACCCACATTTCCCTAAAAACAGGTGTGACCCTGGAACGTTGGAAAATCAGCAGGGGGAAACACAGGGTGATGTAGAGTTCAAAAGCAGCAGAAATTTTGAAAAATAAGCATATTTAATAAATAACACCTGTCTTCAGTAGGCATTCCATTATTTAGAGCTCACAGTGTAACTCTGCTTAGGAAAAGGAAGAGTCTGACTGACTCATCTCAAAATCATTGACTAAAGTCAGCATATTACGGAAAGGCAGGAAGACCAAAGGTCACAGATAATAGTACGAATGAGTTACTTTTAAATTTATGTATGTTATTTCATAAAACTCTAATCTCATAGGGGTAGAATATATCATTCTGGCGCACACACACCAGCCTCATCTATTCTAATTATTTCATTTGCATTTTTTAGGATTTCTCATTAGGAATTATCATTAAAAGTTCATAAGCTAGTCTTGACAGTGAATAATGAGCGAACTGTCAGATTTAGCCCCTGCTGACACTTTTGTTCCCTATTTGATGGTTGCTGACCTCATTAGGTGCACTTCTAAAACAGGATTTAAAATCTACAAAGTTCTGGAGACTTGAAAGTAAACTACTGCCTAACCTTTCATTACCCCAACTATCAGAACATTTATTTTGATACATTAGATTTTTTCTAAGATGATCAAGAATGATGTGAATAAAACTCAGTTTCTACTTTGAACTAGCCTTTTCACACAAATGCCAGTTCATTAACTTGAGGTCAGGCATGTGTAGGGAAGACACAAAAATGTAGCATAGTTTTATACATTACGTAGTATTTGAAATATAAGTAAGGGGTAAGAGCCTTTTATTCCAACATAAAACCTATTTCACCTCTAAAACACTTAGCTCTTAGCATTAGTGTGAACTTCAAGAACACTTTTCTCTTTCTTCCCTTTTCCCTTCCTTTCTTTGTCACTCTTTTTTTTTTAATTTTTAAAAGAAAATTAGAAGTATTTGTTCCTTATTCTTCACTATTAAAGATCAGATGACCATCACTCTTCACTTCTTCTTATTAATATCACAAAATATGTGACAAAAACTACTGAGGAATGGATAAGTTGACGTTGGTTTATAGGTTGAAGCATCACAGTCCACCACAGCGGAAAATCATCCCAAGAGTGTGAGAAGGCTGCTTACATTTGATCAATGTCAGAAATCAGAGAGAGAGAGAGATGCAAAGACTTGCTCAGCTTCTTTTCTCCTCTTTCTGCTATTTCTTTTCAATCTAAGATCCCAGTCCAGTGGAGGGTACTGATCACACGCAGGAAAGGTCACCCCTTCTCCTCGGGTAACATTTCTGAAGACATCCTTAAAAACGCATCCAGAATGTAACCCTAGTCATTTCCAAATCTAAATGAGGTGATAGTGGAGATTAATCAAGATGGACAAAGACAACAAAATTTAACATAATTTTTATAACAAAAATAGTCATGGTTCAGGCAGAGATATCTTCTTGTTTATTTTGAATACAATTAAAATAAATGAATTTAACCTCATGTACTATTTTATCTTCTTATACAAAAGGACAGAGGGCTAGTTTCAACAGTTTCATGAGAAAATTAGATTGTGTTTAAGACTTAATAATTCCTCACCTCCTGTGTTATAGCCAAACAAAAACTACAGGCAACTAAGGAATTCCAAGAGCAGAAGAAATAGTCTTTCCAAGGGAAGACACCTATTTACTATCCAGTACCAATGGTCAGCTATGCAAGCACACATGCATGTAACATTATACATATGGAACAGGTTTTTTTAGGAATACATGTATATAAAGACATATATGTTTATAAGATCAATTAATGAAATATAAGATGCAATGGATCTGATAGAGATCAAGGATGGGTATATAGGAGGGTTTGGAGGGGCAAAAACAAAGGGAGAAATATTGTAACCATATTAAAATATCAAAAATAATTGAAAAACAATAAAGAAAGAGATCACAGTTTCATGGAAAGGAGTTGATGCATGTTAACTTTCTTAGGAGAGAGAAGTTTCCGATGGTGGGACCCAAGATCAAACCTTTATGTGGGTAAATAACTAGGAGAGCTGTGTAGTCATAGGCAACCACAATGGAGCCCTTGCAGTGAGAGAAAACCTTCCTTTCAAAATCAAACAGGAGTTATCCTGTGAGAGGTAGCAGGGGAATTGTCAGGAGAACCATCCCAGAGACAGAAGTGAATAAGTTTAGTGGGTTTAATGGCAATTTGTCATATAATGTTGTTCTGCCAAAACAAATGTAAGTTCTTATTTACCAATATTAATTACTAATACTAAATCTCATATCACACATCAAAATAGATCTATGTATCTGTGCATATTCATATATGATTTACAGAATAACGAAGTATTAAAAAAAAACCCGCAGTAGAGTTCAAATGGTTTTGGAAATGGGCTAGGGAAGCATCTGTATTGATAAGCAAATGAATCATATCAGTAGCAGCAGGGAAATGCTAGAGGTGCTGGAGTACGATTTTGAGAGTAAAGCTTCAGAGTTTAGAGTTTAACTATGAGGTGGAAGCCTGAACATAGATGTGAAAGCAGGTAGGGCAGTATCAGGTCCAGAGAGGAGAACAGGTAGAATGGCAGGCAGGCAAGTAAGCATTGTCAGTGTCAGGGTACCAAGCCAAGTAAATACCTCAGGGAGAGTCTGAACTCCTCTGAGAGTCGATCCTTGACTCACAAATCATATAATAGATGATAAGTTGGTGTGGAACCATGCTTTTGAAGTGTTAGTTGTCCATCACTTTTTGTGGTCCAGGTGAGGAAGTTACAAACATTTCCTTACCTGGCATGTCTAATATGTTTTGGGGCCTGGTTTCCCTTTATGATTAATATATCCATGTGCCCATAGTTCAAATGTATCTAAGTAAGCTTATAGGGTGATTCCCTTTCTGTCTCCAGTAACAAGTAATTTAGCAGCTTGTGCTGCACAGGTGGCGCTGACAGATGATTCAGTTTCTGGGTCCACACAGGGCCTGCACTCACTTTTCATCTCAAAATAGAGTAGAAAATTGCTTCTAAATAGAGTCTACTAGGGCAGTGTACAGCCTGAAAAAAAAAAGGCTGGTTTATGTAATATGAAGCAGCAAAGGCTGATCTCAACAAAAGGGGTCCCAGAAGGGTAGACAGACTCTTCAGTTACACAAAACAGAGACTTTTGGTGCTTATATGTTTGCATCTATTTCACAAGCATCATTCCACATAACTTGGCCTGGCCTACATGCCAAGGGACACTAATACAGACAGTGACTAATATTATAAATCTATCTTACAGCTGCCAGTAAGGGAAGCTGCGCAGCCTAGTACTATCTGCATGTGTCTTTTAGGTCTCTGTCCCAGAAAGAAATCTGCCACGGAAAGTGATTCTGAGAGAGAGAGACACAGAGAGACAGAGAGACAGAGAGAGACAGAGACAGAGGCAGATACATGGAGACATAGAAATGCCAAGGGAGCTGATTCAGAGAGAGAGACAGAGGCAGAGAGAGATAGAGGCAGAGAGAGAGAGAGGCAGAGAGAGAGAGAGAGAGAGAGAGAGAGAGAGAGAGAGAGAGAGATTGAAGACAGAGAGGGACAGAGAGAGAAACAGAGTTTGAAGATAGACAGAGAGGGACAGAGAGAAAGAGAGCTTCCAAGGAACCTGATTCTGAGAGTGAGAGACATAGAGACAGAGAGACAGGGAGACAGAGACAGAGACCAATACCAAGACTAGAGACAGAGACAGAGTCAGAGAGGAGATTTAACACACACTATTTGATAGTTATATTTAGTTATCAGTCATTGGAAAGGAAATGAGGGATGGCTGGAATAGAAGTTAAAAGTAAAAATAAATGAGAAGTTGGATTATAGAAGAATTGTAAATGTGAAATTTTAACTTTGGAAAGCTAAAAGTACTCTGTTAATAGAAATATACTAGTACAATAAAGCTCATTTGTACCATTTCCTTACAACTATCAGCTAATGGAAAGCATACGTCACATAGTTGTTTCTTAGTAATAATCAAATGTAAAATTTAGAAAGAATGCCTTTTAGATGCAAAACTCACTATTCAACTAATTATCATTTAACAATTTTTGGAGAGAAGACGACAGAAACAAATGACTAGTAGCCATTATTTCACTTGTCAGAGATTACACAGTTATGATTTTAATTAAATACTAATCATAGAATTACATCATGCTTTGATTGCTAATTCGCCCCTTCCAAAGTATCCATATGACACAACTCCAACCACCAGTACTTCAAAATGTGAATTTAATATGAAATAGAGTAATAGCAGATATAATAAGCTGAAGTTTTAGGGAACACTATAGTCTTTAATTTAGTATTATTTGTTGCTTTAATGAATGTAAGAAATGTGATAAAATGAGCATTTTCCTCAAGAGCAACAGCAACACTGTGAGGAGGCACAGACACAGGCGATTTGCCTATAGGAAAGGGAAGTCAGTGATTACCAGCAAATCATGAGAAGCTAGGAGATGGGCAGAGAACAGATGCTCACTCATGTCCCTCAGGAGGAACAAACACTCAAGGTACTCTAAATAGACATGTGATATCAGAAGGGTGAGATGGCAATTTCTTGTTGTTTATAATATCTCATCTGTGGTATACTGTTAACCATAGTCCTAGCAAACTGTTTCAGTAACTCCATCACATCCCCTTCTCTTACCACATGTGTTTGAAAAGGTGGTGTCTTTATGTGTATACACAACAAGAGTGAAAATATCCTTGGAATGACCATGGGCTCAATGATGATTATTATTCCTGATGTGGCTCATGTGGTAGAGACAGTCAATAAAGTCCCACATAAACACATTAGAATAAAGTATTTTTCCTAACAAAATATTTAGAACACCACAAAACAATAGAATGTAGTTTGGGCAAGAATTCATTTAGGGTTATATATTGACTAGTTACCCATCATCTAGTAAAGTGTGCATCACTAAAAAAAAAAAAAAATGCAACAATCAGCATTTCAAAAAAAAAAAAAGTGGACACCTTTGGCAGGGCTTCTACCAAAGCATTTGAAAACTGTTAATACAATGCAGCAGCATGACCTACTTTGAGTAGGCCTATTA
The DNA here is from genome assembly GCA_902168425.1 of Peromyscus attwateri. NCBI lineage: Eukaryota > Metazoa > Chordata > Mammalia > Rodentia > Cricetidae > Peromyscus > Peromyscus attwateri. The sequence goes on from CABHPP010000975.1 coordinate 42,714, forward strand.
TCAAATGAGAATCCTGCAATTTTGTCTAACTTTAAGTTTACATGATAAAAATAAATTGTCGTTAGCTTTGTGCTTATTATGATCTGTGATAGACATTTTAAATAAATGAGTTTATTATCTTTACAGTAAGCAAAAATAAAAGAATAACTAGCAAGAGATAAAGATTATATAAGAAAACATTAAATGGTGTGCTCAAAACATCCAGCTGAAATCAACTGCAGAAGCCCCTTTAAGGTAGCTATCTGGCTGCAACCCACAATAGGGACAGTCCTAGCCAGAGGAGAATGTCCCCTAAGGTGAGGTTTACAAGTAAAAGAACAAATAGCAGCAGATCAATGTAACAGTATCAATGACACACAAAGTCCATGAGAAAATGGCTGAGAAAAGCTAGTTCAAGCTGAAGTTTTCAGTTAAGTTTTTCCCATGCCTCAGCATCCAATAGCCATACTTCTAATAGATGAACTCCAGATGTCACTTACCTACTTTTACACCGAGGTAGAAACAGTAGGGTCTCCTATGGGAATAGTTTACCTTCTAGCTGTTCTCAATGGCATACTGTTTTACTCTTGGGCTGTCCTGCTGTTCTCTTCGCTCCTGTCACAGAGGTAGGCAGTCTGGTCCATCTCTAGATAAAGGGTACTTGGAAATAATAAGGCAAACATACTTCGGTCAATAATGGGGTGAGATGAGGGGTAACATCATTTCCAGAGACAATCGTTCAGCTGTTTAAAAAAAAAGCTTGGAAACTGTTCACTTTTATCTGCTTCTTATTTAATACTTTAAGCTCCATGTTATTTCCAAGTGTTGAATTCAGTTGGATTATACAAGCAGAATGGAAGGACTGACCTAAAGAAAACAAATCAAAGGCACAGCACAAACATCAGAGCAGGAAGGAAACAGTAGTTTAGACTTAAAGTAACATCATGAGGCCACATTGAATAGTTTATTGGATGAGACGCAAGACACACAAATAGATTACCTGTATAATATCATGTAAGAAAAACAAATTGCCCTGACAATATCCATTCAATGAGTATTTGTTGAGCACTTACTATGTGCCTGGCACTATCCTCCACACTCAGTAAGATTGGGAAAAAGAACAAAAAACTGCCAAGCCTGAAGATTTGAGTTTAATACCAACAATTTGTATGATGTAGGAGTAAACTTACTACTTCAAGCTGTCCTTTGACCTACAAACACACACACACACACACACACACACACACACACACACACACACTACACACACACACACACACCGTAAACAGAAGTTTTTCTCTGTCTTGCCCCATTCCACAGTCACTTCCCAAATTATCACTCAGTGGCTTGTATTAATTATAAATGCTTGGTCGATGGCTCAGGCTTATTATTGCCTAGCTCTTACATTTAAATTAACCCACATTTCTTATCTATGCTTTGCTACATAGTTAGTGGTTTGTTACCTTATTTTCTACACATCTTGCTTCCTTGGCAGCTGGCTGGCAGCTGGCCCGACTGTGCCCTTCTTCATCACCATCTTCAGTTTAATTGTATCCCTTAACCTTATTCTGCCTCACCATTGGCCAAGCAGCTTTGTTTTCAACCAATGAAAGCAACACATATTCACAGCATACAGAGGACACCCCACAGCAACACCCCACACACACAGAGAGAGAGAGAGAGAGAGAGAGAGAGAGAGAGAGAGAGAGAGAGAAACACACACTCATGCATAGACTTAAATAAATAAAAGATGCAAAAAAGTTATATTTTTCATCAAAAAGATTAAGCATTTCCATTTTTTATCAATTTTCCAAAACACGTTTTCATCTTCTAAATCAAATTCAGTAATCTGACAATTATGCACCCATAAATGCAAGTAAATCCTTCAGATAAAGAGTGTATATTCATTTTACAGGAAAGCACTGGCTTTGTCTCTTGAAAGAAATTATTGAATGCAATAAAATCCAAAGTAGAAAAACAAAGGATTTGGGAATAGGCTTTATCAACCCCCTGGAGAGGATGCAAACAGCATTGCTGTCCTGGAATGAAATTTTATTCACTTTTCTAAGTGTTATTTTCTTTTTTACTTTCAAATTTGATATGAACTCTATACTAATTTAGGCATACCATTAATTACTACACACAAAGGAGATTTATTTAGGAGAAGTGAACTATGAATTCCTTATATAATAATGAAACCTTAAGTTGAGAAAGACCTAAAAAGTCCATATCGTATAATGCAAAAACAATGTTTTATAAGGAGGAGATGGCCCTAAAAGACCCAGATCAACAAATATGACACATCGTGTAATAGAAACCAGCTTTATATATTTCTCTCTTCATTTTCTTTAGACTGAGCAAATCAAGCTTATGAGTTTTATAAACATGTAAAGTATTCCCTTACAACATCTCACTTTGAAAGTGAAAATTGTCATATAAGGGCATTTGTGACACTTTCAATGAAAATGAAATGCAAATTACATATCCAAAATAACTTCAGTAAATAAAACTTAAAATTTGTCTGTCTCTGCCAAGTGAATTAATTAATTACTTCCACACATGATCCAAATACTTTACTCTGATTGCAATTTTTCTGTCTTGCCCTGTGGTTTCCAGGGAAGCTATGTAACAGAGAATCTAAAAGCGTGTGGTCTATGGCTTTGAAATTACATCTATATTTACCCATTTTGTATATTCTACATGGCTTCTGGATATCTCATGGTGTTCACTCAACATCTAGTAATAAAACAGAAGGCCTATTTGCCCTTAAATTTCAGTTGAGAAAATAGAACTTTATTGAGTTATACTGCTGGTCTAGGAAAAGTTAATAAGGTGAATTGATTGTGTCTTGGGGAAGATAAGATTTTATTGTGTTAGAACATGATTCTCTAAATTTAAATGTGTGTCTTCACTGGTGATGTTTTCGTATATCAGAAGACAAAATGTGAGCAGTGTAGTGTCTCATTTATTTCAATACAGAATATTACCACCTAAATTTAACTGTTTTAAAACAGGACAATAGACACCCAAATTTTTTAGCTTAAGCAATTATATATTCAGACTTTCCAGTTTCATATTAAGGCATGCCAAAACATGATCCTAATTAAACCACATTTTGAATAACAAAAAATGTTGAAACTATCATGATGACTATCTATATACAAATACAAAATACAATAAGCAAAATTGATTCATGTTGTAAAAAGCTAAAGACCCTTCATTTAGGCGATTCCTTCTTCACTGACGTTTTTCGGCTGTGTCACTCTGAGCTCCTGAGACACTTGTCCCAAACTGCAAATACTTGTGCATTCTTATACACTGTCTGAATGAGTAGGATTTGTTATGGAATTCTTTAAACATTGCTGCATATCTTGTGCAGAAAGGGACAATTATTTTTTCGGTATGTCTTCATGCATTAGTATTAAGGGAAAAAAAGTACATCATAAAAATTAACATTTGAAATGAGCTTTTTAAGAATCATTGCAAGGCAACACATACTTATGAAACAAGCTTTCAAGATGTACAGACAAAGAAACTCAAAAGCAAAAGGTTTGAGTTCTGATTTATCATACAGCACTAACTCAGCATAAACAGTTTCTAGAGTATTCTCTTCTTTGAGCATTTTATAATTTATATATAAATTTATCACTAAAAAACAACATAAGTCAACAAGAACACATACCTTACTTTAAATTTTAATATAAATATTAAAATTCAAAGTAAAACCCAATTTGAAAAAAAAGACAAAATTATAACTCAATAATAGTGAAAAGAACACACACAATGAGCATAAACTTTAATTATAAAACAAGATCATGAACAGAGTATTTAAATTTATTTCAGTCATTTTGCAACACATCATTCCATCTCAGGAAACAAATCCAGTTTTAATACAATGTTATTTTATGAAAATTTGTTCATTATAGGAATTAAACATGTTTTTAAAAGAACTTGGTGATGAAAACAGTTTCTGTCCTGAAATAACTGTATGAAACAACATGACATCCTAGAGCTGAATAGATAGGAGTGACCTATCCTCAATTACTTTCCTTCCCTCTCAAAGACATAAAGAGACCTTGGCAAAGGCAGTAGAACAGCACAGAGGACAGGAATGAACCTAGAGTGTGAAGGCAAAGGTTGTGTCTTTACCTGATTTAGAGTCACTAAAGGCATAGACATAATAATATTAATAATAATAATAATAATAATAATAATAATACATTCTTAAAGTATATAAATAAACCTTCTATGTGTAGAACTATGACAGAGTGACACATTCGACTTATAGGATAACTCTGAGTAGGACATGAATGATTTAATGTTTTGATATATGGCAAAATTTAAATTTTTAAAGGTATTGAATTTTTTAATCATGCCTGTACTTTGGAGAACAATGGTGAATATGCATTAGTATTTGAAAGAACATTTCCCTACAGTGTTTTATTGGGGAATATTGCAGACAACCTTCTGGTTCTTGCGATACTTGCATTGGTTAATAAGGGCCATCCCTTAACTCTCTGTACATCCATTTCCTAACATTACAGCTCTAGGGATCCATAGAACTCTGATGTGATTAAGAGGCACAGAGTATATCAATTTGAGGAAAATTAGAAGGGAAATTTTTAAGTGGGTGTATGTTATTCACAAAACTTGTATATTTTCGGTCAACAAAATGTTGAGAGGCCATGCTTTCAAATTTTCATATGATAATGAGACTTAAAGTATATATCACACATAGAGGAAAATACTAAAGGTGGAAACTAGCATTGCTGATAAAAACCAGAGTTTCTGAGTTACATTTTTTAAAAATGTATTTTATTATTAATTTTTTTCAGATTTTTTT
>CABHPP010000976.1:7744-57989 GCA_902168425.1 Peromyscus attwateri
TCTCTCTCTCTCTCTCTCTCTCTCTCTCTCTCTCTCTCTCTCTCTCTCTCTGTGTGTGTGTGTGTGTGTGTGTGCATGTTTCTGTCTGTCTGTCTGTCTCTATGTGTGTGTCTGTGTTCTCTCTCTCATGTGTGTTTCTGTCTGTCTGTCAGTCTGTGTCTGTCTGTCTGTCTGTCTGTCTTTCTGTGTGTGTGTGTGTGCATGCATGTGGAGGCAAAAGCGAATATCAGGTATTTTCCACAACTACTCTCCACCTAATTTTTTGTGGCAGGGTTTTGTATAGAGAGTGGAGGGAGGGAATAGGGGGTGGGTTGTGGGGGAAAGGCTCCGGTAGGAGGGAGGAGAAGGGGATCTGTGATTGGTATGTAAAAATGAATAAAAAATTCTTTAAGAAAAAAAGATAAAAAAGAAAATAAAAGAAAATACATAATTAGGAAAAAAAAAACAAAGAAAGAGGAGCTCACTGACTCAGTTATACTGGCTAGGCAGCAAAACCCAAAGATCCTCCTGTGTCTGCCTCTACAGGACTAGGATTACAGGCATGCACTAAAATATTAGGCTTCTATGTGAGTGCTGAATCAAATTTGGGTCTCTGGCTTGTGTGGAAAGTGCGAACAAACCCATCCTGAAGCCCATAGGACCTACTTCCTCTCTACTCTCAACTTCTTGACTGCAGACACAGTGTGACCCGCGACCTATCACTCCCTTCTGCCAAATCCTTCCCTGCCCTGATGGACTATATCACAAACTGTGAGCCGGTGTCAACCCTTCCTTCCTGAAGTTGTTTTGATCAGATGTTTTATCTCAGCAGCAAGAAAAGTAACAGAGCACAGACACCCTCCTGACTTGTCTCTTAAGTCTTCCTTCCCTTCTGTTATTTGACCCCAAGGATGAAGGGTAGACCAATCATCCACAGGCTCATTGATCAACCTTTCAATTCTATTCACTGTTTCCAGGAGAGCAACCTTTTAAACCTTCATACAGCCATGTTCATTGACATTAGTTTACCCATCTTCCAAATCTCCTGATAGATTAAATCCCATCTGTCTGGTCATAACTACAAAGGAAATCAGAGACATCTCCCTCTGTTCCTAAGCTGTAAAGAATTTCTATTTACATGAGCCCCATCTTTGAATGGCCAAATACTCCTATAACAAGACTCTCTTTACTTAAAGTAAATTAATAGCAAAATAAATATTTAAAAAAAAATCAAGGCTAGCAAGTTGGTTCAGTGGATAAAGGAGCTTGCCCCACAATTTGATTTGCTCAAGTTGCTCTTCAGAACCCACATTAAAGTAGAAGAGACTCAACAAAGTTATCTTCTGACCTCCACAAGTGTGCAATGGCACTTGCATATGCAAACTCTGTCTCTGTCTCTCTGTCTCTGTCTCTCTGTCTCCCTGTCTATGTCTCTGTCTGCTGTCTGTCTCTCTCTGTTTCTCTCTGTCTCTCTGTCTCTCTGTGTGTCTCTGTCTCTCTCTGTCTCTCTCTCTCTCTGTCTCTCTCTCTCTCTGTCTCTGTCTCTCTCTGTCTCTCTCTCTCTCTGTCTCTCTCTCTCTCTCTCTCTCTCTCTCTCTCTCTCTCTCTCTCTCTTAGAAATAGGGGCTGGAGAGATGGCTTAGTGATTAAGAGCACCTGATGCTTTTCCAGAAGACCCCTGTAGGTTCCAAGCACCCACATTAGGAAATTTATAACAGACTATAACTATAAGTGCAGGGAATACAGCACCCTCTTCTGGCCTCCATAAGCACCCACACATACATGCTCATACACATAAGCACAAAGACCTAAACAAATACTAAAATAAAACTTTTAAAACTAAGAGATAAAAGAAGATAAAAAACTATTTAAAAGATCTGATTGTTTCTCAAAAGAACTATCAAATAACCTTTTTTTAAAAAATTCACCTACCTCGGTATATTTAAAATAATTTGCATTTCAGAAAAACATTGAATTTATATATGATTTTTGTGTTATTCACTTTTTACAAACTCTACTTTCCACCTACATTTTTGACTTAAATTACTTCAGTCTCCTTATGGCATTTAACTTTAAAAGATGATGGCATATTTACATGGTCAGCACTCTGCTGAACATGTCACATGCAGCAGCAGAGTGGAGGCGGTGAAGAGGAGAGGACCTGGAAGTAGCTTTGATGGTAACCAGTTATATTATTACTTTACATACTTATTTTGAACAGAACAAACTGCCCATCTAAAACATCCACAAAAGGTGAATTCCTCTCTCCCTGTACACACTACACCCTGTGATTTAGTGTGGTATTTAACATGTATGTAGACACAATCCACCAAATCAAACATACAAAACCGTCAATTGGAGGGAAATGGCCAGGTATCACGGTGCATGCCTTTAATCCCAGCACTCAGGTGGCAGAAGCAGGTGGATCTCTGTGAGTTCAAGGGCAGCCTGGTCTACAGAGGGAGTTCAAGGACAGCCAGAGCCACATAGTGAGGCCCTGTCCCAAAATCAAAGGGGGAGGAATTAATGTTTATACTGGCCACTCTGAAATTTTGGGTCTTTAGTGAAGTTTCTGTTACCCAAGAAACTCCTCTATTCCCACCAACACCTGACCTGAGGGAGTCATATAAAAAAGTATTATCCCCATTACTTCCTTTAACTTTATAGAAGGCTTTTACTTTGCATGATTGTAGTTTGGTAATTTCATGGGTTTTGAAAATACTATTGACCTTTAAAATCTAATCAGACCCTCTACTGGAGGAAAATTAATCAAAAGAAATAATCATAAATGGGAACAAGTAATGAACCATAAGATGTATGTATTTCAGGAAGATGCATAAATTTTTAAATAGTAAGTAACTTATGTAGCAAAGCACAATATCAATAAGAATACATAAAATTAACTATGTTCATATTATTTAACACCATGTAAAACAGATTATCTCACATATTTGAAAAACAAACTTCCAATTAAAAGGTAATGTTTAAGGCAGTGAACAAATTGAAATTCATAAAAAATATTTATTGGTTTTTAAATACTACATGTAAAATAAAAACAAAAATATACACAGTAAAATGTGAGCAGAAGTTAATAATAGCCAGACTAAAATTGTTTTTTATTTCTTCATTTTATAAAGTATATGGTTTTTATAAAGATGTATAGTATTTTGAAATAAAAAATTAAAATATTTTGAATGATATGAATAACCAGCTGAGCAAGTGTAAATTGGCTTTTAAATTATCAGTGTGTTCCTGAGGGTAATGAGTGTGAATTTATACCAACATCACTAAGTTCTGGGACGGTCTGCTATATAGTTCACTACTGGACTCAGGCTTTTTTGAGTGGATTCTCAAGAGAGTGGCAGGGAAAAAGAGGAGGGAGGGGAGAGCAAGGAGTTAGGAATCTAAAACGGTTCTAAAAATAAAATCTACTTAAAACATAAACAATGTGGAAAGAATCATGGACCTTTATAAAAAAAAAGTTCTTTCTTTTTCTTCTTGAGAAGTATAAAAGATAAAGAATTTCATTCATTGGCAAAATCTTGGTTTAGTGCTTATGTAGCTAAAGGTTAAGTCCTGCCTGCTTGGAGATCTCTGTTCTGTAAAGTCAAGAATGTCATACAGTGAGCTTTCCTTTCCCCATGCAGGCCAAGCAGCTTGAACACATTATCTGGCTAAAACAAAAGCACACCTTTAGAGTTGAGTTTTCAATATGTCCTATCTACTTCTAGAAAAAAAAAATCAACTTCAAATATATTGAAAAAATCAAGGTCACATACTTCATATTTGACTATTCCTCCTTTTCCTAAACCAACCACTGACAATAAATGTTTTCAACATCAAAACATAAGCCTCTTATAATCAAAATGATATGAGGCCAGCTCAGTAAGCCCCATGCTTCAGGGAGATCACAATGTAAGTCAGCAAGCAGGAAAGCATAGGAACACTTCAGTGTGTCACAAAGCACAAGGACCTGCAAGGTTATAGTCACTCAGAAACCTTACTTCCTTGTCAACACTTTTCCTAAACAAAGGAGATGAAAATACAAGTAATGTCTAAAAAAATGAGAAAACCTCAAAGGAATAGCTTTGTATATTTTTAGATGTGGCATGATGACTTTAGATAACTTTGGACACAGCAGACAATAACTTTAAAATCTTATTGTTTATTTGTGTGTGTCTGTGTCTGTGTTTGTGTATCTGTGTCTGTGTCTGCATGTAGGTGCATGTACACATACATACAGATACCTACAGAGTTCAGAAGGAAGCATTGAATACCCCTAGAGCTGGAGTTACAAATAGTTGTGGGCTACCTGACATGGGTACTAGGAACTGAACTCACGTCCTCTGCAAGGACAGTATATGATCTCATGATCTTAGTCTTTGACGCACCCTCATTAATGGAATTAATGCCAGCCTCACAGGATTATAACAGAAAAGTTAGGATTCTATGGTCTTTTACAAAGTGCTAAACAGAGCAAAGTCTCAGAAAGAAAAAGGGGGTAGGGGCACTGAAGGGTTGGAGAGATGGCTTAGTAGTTAAGAGTGCTTGCTAATTTTGAAGAGTAATGGAGTTTGGATCCCAGCACCCACACAGGGTGGCTCACAACCTCGCATAACTCGAGCTCCTGGAGATCTGATGTTTCCATTGGAATCTACAGTCATCCACACTACATTAGTTACTTTTCTGCTGCTGCAATAAAACACCATGACCAAGACAGTTTATAGCAGAAAGGGTTTATTTGCTTGCAGTTCCAGAGGGATAAGAGTCTGTCATGACCATTGTGGGAAGGCACGATGACAGACAGGCTTGGTGGCTGGAGCAGCAAGCTAGGACTTCACATCATGAACCACATGCGTGAAACAGAGATAGCGAACTGGTAACAGTGTGAGGATTTTCACTCTCAAAGCCCACCCCAAGTAACATACTTTCTCTATCAAGTCATGCATTCTAGGTCTTCTCAAACAGTGCCACCAACTGAGAACCAAGAGTTCAAATACATGAGCCTATTCAGGGACATTCTCCCTCAAAATACCACATGTTCACAAAGGCAAATATGTAATATTTTTTTTTTTTTAGTATACTGAAAGCTAGCAGGAACTTAAATGGAAAGGAGAGTTCCTGGTCTCAGGTTTGGTTGCCACCACAGCAGGGCTGGGTAATATAAATGGATTGATGGGAAGTTATAAGATGTAGCACTTCTGAGATTGTGCTGGGCAGTCATTATATCCTAATTGTGTCAATGTGGCTAAAAAGCAAGGAAAATTTAATCTCATCATGCTTTGCATCAGGTATCAGCATGCACAGCCTGAGTCCTGGTTGTGTATGAACAATGACTGGAAATAGTTCTTGCATTTTTGACATGTCTGTGTGTGTACAGATGTGTGTATGCTCATATGTGTGTGAACACACATGTGTGCAGATGTGCTACACATTTCTGTGGAAGCCAAGGCCAACTTTGGATGATGGATAAAGGCCATCTTTTTTATTTCTTGAGACAGAGTCTCTCACTAGTTTAGAATTGACCAAGTAGACTAGACTGCCAGATAAAGAGCACAGGGGATCCACCTCTCTCTCCCCAGGGCTGATTATAAATTGTGCTGTTATGCCTGGCTTTTTCACATAGATTCTCACCTTGAAGTCAGATCCTCAGCTTTGCTGACTGGGGTATCTTCTCAGCCTTGTTTCTTACTGAGTTTAATGGCTTATAGGGTTATGTAAGAAACTACAAAATCCTCAGCTTGATGTTTGACCAATAAAGCCGGAAGTATTTACTACCTGACCCAGAGAGAGGAAAACTTGGCTAAGGGAAATCCTGAATACTGCAAGCCAAGCAGGACACCACTAGTCACTGATCCCAGCACTCCTCATATCAAAACCAAGTGAAACACGAAATCAACCAACCAGTTGCACATATTTTCAGTGACCTACTTTCAGAAAAATTGCAAAACCACTAATTGGGGCTTGGGAAATGGTATATTCAGTGAAGTGTTTGCCTTACAAGCATCAGGACCTGCGTTTGACACCTAGAACCCAGGTGTAAAAGCCAGATGCAGTGATGGCTGCTTCTAATTCTGGTGCAGGGGAGGGAGAGACAGCTTCCTAGCCAGCCAGCCTACCTACTTAGCCAGTCATAGGCCAATGGAATACCCTATCTCAAAATACAAGGTTGATGGTGCCTGAGAAATGGCTGCTAAGGTTGTCCTTTGGCCTTCACACACACACACACACACACACACACACACACACATAAACATATGTGAACAGGCACATATACATACACACATAAATTAAATAAAATTTAAAATTCTACTAGTTTTGGTGGTCATGCAGCTAGGCATTATATTATGAGTCTCCCTCCAGCTTTGTTATAGATAACTCTGATGGTGTGTCATGATGCTGATAGTTGCCTAGGTTACATTTTAAAGGCTTGAAGGATGTTTTTGTTGAAACAGCTGGCTTCCCTTGGGCCTGTACAAAGGTCCAGTGATTGGCCTTGTAACACCAGTGAACCAAATACTCCACCAGCCACCAGCTGACACCACTCTTCTCTGAGCATGTGCCCCACAGAGAGCCATGGCATTTGATTAAACACGTTGTATAACTCGGATTAGTTCATCTGTAACCAGCTTGCCTGATTCCCTAAATCACCCTGCTCCTTTACTCATAAACATCCCTGACTTGGCCTCCTCTGTTCATTGTCCTCACTGCCTGGTGAATAAACCCTTTATCTTTAGCAAAAGTTTTATTTTTAGGATTAACATGTTGTTCAGCTGGAAAAATGGGCCTGGCTCAGTAACAATTTCATGCAATGTGCACCAGTTTCACACTGTAGTTCGAATGAAATGTCCCCCATAGGCTCATATGTTTGAATACATGGCTGTGAGCTGGTGCTGCTGTTTGAGACTACAGAAGTTTACATAGTAGAGTCTCCTGAAGGAAGTGGGTCTCTGGAGGCAGGCCTCAAGGTTTTCTTCCCATTCTCACTTCCTGTTTGTGCTCTCCATCCTGAATTCAGATACTATAAGATCATCAAGCCTCCTCTGTCTGCTGCCATGCCTTTCCTGATATGATGGTCTGCATCTCCTCAAGCTGTGAGCCAGGATCAACTTTTCCTCCCTGAAGCTGCTTTTGGGTAGGTATTTCATCATAGCAATGAGAAATGTAACTAATCCACATCCCTTTTTAATACTCATACTTTTGACAAAATCAACATTTTCCACAACTTTGTTTCTTCCGCCTTTGAAGGTGAAAATCCTCCATGTTTGTTTTTCTTTTCTTGTACACAACTAGTGTATTTAAAACCTAAAGTGGAAACTCAATCTTGCTTACTCCTCATGACAACTCCAGACTACTCTCCTTTCCTTGAATATCCAAAATTATATTAAAATTTATGATATTAAATTACAGAAAGAGAGAGAGCACAACCTCAACTGTTTTGGAGTCACAAATCCAGTATCTTCCTAGCTAAAGGCAACAGACAGGCATGTTTCTTGTTATCTCAGTTCATCCATCCCATCCTCCTGTGGTCAGTGGAGAACTCTTTTCATCTCTGGTCCCTGGGAAACTCTTTATTGTCACCCTTATTTAGAGAACAGGTAAATAGGACCCACATCTTGCTCATCTTGGCAAAGAGGAGACACAGGAATCCTTTACTGGCTCTTGTTAGGCAGCCTCTTAGAGGTGACATTTCATGGTTATATTACTTGAACAAAGCTATTTGCATACTAGGCATTTACTTTATGAACTGAGCTACATTCATAGCTCTGGCCCACCCAACATCTAAAGTTTGTATGCTACAAGGCTCTGTCTTCAGAACTATTATCCATCTACACTCAACACATCTACATTCAGCACATTAGCTTAGCTCCTCCAGCTCCATTCCCTTAAGTATTTTCTAGAATTGCAATGGTTAAGGGTCTATCACCACCACATCTTTGTTCATATTCTTGGTATTTTTTGGATTTTTAATAAATGCCATCTTTGGCTTTAATAAATGCCATCTTTGTCTTTCATTGAAAATTATCTTTCATACAATATATTTTGTTTTTTCTTCCACCAGTTCCTCCCGGATCATATACACCTTAATACCCAATGAACTTTATGTTCTCCCTCTCTCCCTGTCTCTCTCTGTCTCTCTCTGTCTCTGTCTCTGTCTCTCTCTCTCTCTCTGTCTCTCTCTCTCTTTCTCTCTCTTTCTCTCTCTCTCTCTCTCTCTCTCTCTCTCTCTCTCTCTCTCTCTCTCTGCTATCTAAAACTATTTGTCCATAGTGGCATTTTAAATAGGTTCTCTAAGTTAAACATATTCAAAATAAAAGTTCCCTTTCTTTCTCTCTCCCCAGCTACCAATCTGGACCTCACCCAGGAATAGGTACCTCAGACAAGACAAAAATGTTTGTCTTGTGTGTCAAATAAAAATCTTGACAAGATCCTTACTCCTTGCTCCTTTGTGTCTGATGCCCAGTCCTCCTAGCATTCCCGTGGCTGCATCTTCAAGCATATCCAGAATATGACGTGTTGAGTAGCACTTGAAACATTCTATCCTGAAGGGATGCTTTTTTAGACTCAGAAAGTCTTAAAGGGAGGCTCCTTAAGGTTCAGGAAGTAAATCATTAAAAAATGGCAGGTGTACAAGGCTCCTTCTTTCCCATGGTACATAAGCAGTAATGTCTGCTGAAGAACTAAGACAAATGGAACAGCCTGGAAGAGAATTTCTGACCTTAGAGCTGCCTTCAAGTTATGCAGAGAACTCCAGGGTTCCAGCTTTTTTCATCCTGTGGTGGGCTTTTGCTGATGCCATTGTCTTTGAGTCATCCTATTCCCATAAGTAACTCCTCACCCACAGTCATATAAGTAACCCCACGAATGCATTGGTTCACCCAGTTATTACTTTGGCAGTATCAATACTTTAATCTGGGGTGAGTAGGCTTTTGTTCCCCCAGGAACAGTCTCCCATTGCTACCATCCTAGTTAAGTTGTGATCCTCATAGAAATTATATGGAAAGCTTCATGACTGGCCCTTCTATCTCATTGCCCTTTGATAGCCCATCTTTTCCCAATTTAGGTAGAGCAACCTTTAATAATCAGTCAACTAATCACAGACTATTTCAGTGGTAGCCCATTCTCAGAATGCCAATATTTTCATGACTGACAAGGTTCTATATACTCAACCTTCTATGTCATTTTCTGATTTTGAATCCCTACCATCCTCTCAACGCTCAGTTCTTTCCAGTCACTCTGCTCTTTTGTTTCACCTTTAACATGTCAGACACTCTTAACTGGTGACCTTTTTCCTTGTTCTTGCTCCAGTTGGGGTGCTCTTCCCAGGTAATTGTAAGACCGTTTCTTCCTCCTCAGCTGTCTCAATAAAGTCCTATGCTTATCACAAAAAGATCTCCACTGCCTAACCTTCTACTCCTTCATTTCTTATAGTACACATCTACCTCTCATGAGGTCCACTACTTCCCAGACAGTTTTCTCTGTGCATGTATGTGCATGTGTGCAATGCTTAGCATATAATACCTACATGTGAAGCATTAGCATTGCAAGATAGTACACAAATAACTTTGTTGAACCTAGTATTCATGGGTTGAGATTCCTGGTAATATTCCAGTGAACTTTAAGAAAATCTACATGACTTTTTATTTCATATATACGTTGTTACTTTAAAAGGCTGGGGGTGGAATTCATGGTAGAATGATTATTTAGTATGTGATGCCCTGGCTTTGGTCCCAAGTACTATGAAAAGATGAGAGAAAGAGAGAGAGAAAAAGAAAGAAAGAAAGAAAGAAAGAAAGAAAGAAAGAAAGAAAGAAAGAAAGAAAGAAAGAAAGGAAGAAAGATAAAAGAAAAAAAGAGAAATAGAGGAAGGGAGTGAGGAAGGAAGGTATGAAAGAAGGAAAAAAGAAATAAAGGAATGAAGGAAAAAAGGATGAAGAGAGGAAAGGAAAAAGAGGGGAAATAAAGGTTATTACCTTATGTCAGAAAATAAAGGGAGGATATATGTGTGTGTGCATATGCATTTGAAGATAAGACTGAAATGCCATTTAGAGAGTGTTTACTACAAAATATTTATGTGATATTCACAAAATTGACATTTTATGTGTACAGTATTCTATCTTGACTTTCCATCTAATATTATTTCATAATAAACTAATATAAAATGTTTTAAATCCCATATAATGATTCTAACTTACAAGCACCATAATTTATTTAGCCATTCTCTCACTGTTAGACATTCAAGCTAGCTGTTTCTAAATTTTGTCTTTAAAGAAATAAAGTACCTTTTATGTATATATTTGCTCATAGGTCTGCAAGGAACAGACAACAAAATGAATTGCTGAGTCAAAGTCATATTTGGCAAGCCCTTGAGAGACGAAACCATGCTAACTTTTATATAATTTGCTTATTAGCACAACTTATGAACCTGGACAATATAATACCTCCAGTAGTTCAAAATTCTTCATTCACAAAAAAGAAGAAAGGAAGGAAAGAAGGGAGGAAGGGAGGGAGGGAGGAAGATATAGAGGAAGGAAGGAAGGAAGGAAGGAAGGAAGGAAGGAAGGAAGGAAGGAAGGAAAAGAAAAACCTGTTCTCAGTCAGGCGGTGGTGGCACACGACTTTAATCCCAGCACACAGGAGGCAGAGCCAGGCAGATCTCTATGAGTTCAAGGCCAACCTGGGCTACAGAGTGAGTTCCAGGAAAGGCACAAAGCTACACAGAGAAACCCTGTCTCGAAAAACAAAACAAAAAAAAGATAAAGAAAACCTGCTCTCAGGGGTTGGAAAGTTGGTGAAGTAATTAAGAGCACTTGTTACTCCTGCAGAGGACCCAGATCTGTTGTGTGGTATTTTGTTTATGTCCTGACAAAGCTTGCTTGGAGTCAGAGGGCAGAACTAGCAAGTAGTTAACCATAGAGGTCTGGAGGTCTGTACAGAAAGGATACAGGAAGTGATAAGGGGGTGCAGAGACAAGATCTCAGCCCTATTGGTGGAAGTATTAAGGCAACTCCATGTAGTTAAAAGGGAGGTTTATTTTGTGGGATAACTTACAAGTAAAGTTACAGGTTACAGGGTCCGGGAGAGGTGAGGTGCAGTCCAATGGTGTTCTCTGGAGAACTCTGCTTGGTCTACCTCCAGCGTCCAGGATCTAGGAACCAAGAGAACCGGCACATCCAGATCTCAGGTCTTAAGGACTTCTCTCTCGGCCTCGCCTCGTAAGCATGATGGTTACTGGAAGCCTCAATGGGGGTAGTACTTCTAGGTCAAGGCTGGAACAGCTACCCACTACACAGTCCTTTTGGGCTGGAGGAATGGAAGAGGAAGGAAGCAACTGTGGCTGCTCTCCCAATTCTTTGATCTTTCAGGTTTTACCCTGATATCTGACTCCTGGTTTGTATTGATAAGATTAATTAGATTTATGCTTCATCTGGTGCCCAACTTTTGGGTCACGAATTCATGCAAAAGCCACTTGCTCACACACTGGAGCTGCATGCACAAACAGCACTCAGCAGAGTCACTGAATGACCAACTATGTTTTCCCCCAGTGGAGGAACTGGTGGAAAGATGAGGCTAGGACCATTGAACAACAAAGTAGGACTAGAGGTATGCAAATCTCCTAAAACCAACTTATTGGAGAGGGCAATTATGCTGATTATGAAGACAGTCTCTATATGATGACCACACCCTGGCTCTATGCCATGTAGCAGCTCTGAATGCTTGGGACAGAATTGAAGCAGTCAGAAAAAGGACTAAGTCATTTACTAAAGTTATTCAGGGCCCAAAGGAAACCTTCACTGATTGCTTACAAAAATTGACTTCAGCTATAAATAGACTGACACCAAATTCAGAAGCTAAACAAACAATAATTGAATCTTTGGCTTTTGAAAATTCTAATTCACAATGCAAAAGGGTAATTAGGCCTTTAAAGGCAAGATAAGTACCCACAGAGGAATGGATCCAAGATAAAGTTAATATTCAATCTTATAACCATGATGATGTTTGAATAGGAGAGGTGATTTCCAGAGGCTTGAAGAAAATTCCGAATGTCAGATAGTTTAATCGTGGCAAACAAGGTCACCTAAAAAGGGATTGTAGACAGGGCATTCCTAGAAACAATGTTTTTCTAATCCAAACAGAAGGCACTTGCCTTCTGAAGTATGCAGAAAGTGTGGCAAAGACTGACATTGGACCAATGAATGCAGATCAACAAGAGACAGACAAGGTAACCCTTTGCCATCAGGAAATGCCTGGGGGGTGCTCTCTCAGATCCCCATATCAAAATTTAGTTCAGACATTCCATCACCATGGAAGAAATTTCTTCACAGAGCAATTAAAGGACCTAATGTCTATTGAAAAAAAAAACTGCTCTCAATGATAGGACAGTTTTAGAAGATAAAAAAAAAATTCAGGAGAAATCATAAAGCAAATATTTTGGCAAAATTCTATAAATGATCAAAGACTAAAGCTAAAAAAACAAATAAATGACATTGTAATTGAAGGTCTTGTAGACATAGAGGCAGATGTAACAATAATTACACCAGAATCTTGACATCCAACTTGGACTCTTCAGGAGGTAAATGTTCAGCTTTTAGGGATTGGAACTTTATCTCAGGAAAAACAAGGCACTAGATGGGTTGAATGTATAGGGCCAGAAGGACAGAAGGGAAAATTAAAGCCATATGTGGCTAATATAGCAATGAATTTATGGAGATGTGATTTGTTACAGCAATGAAATACCCAGATTCACATTCCTCCAATCTCAGAAACAAACCACAAACTAACATATGTTTCTGGAAAAAAATATTAAAGGTATTATAAATAATAGTAACTGACCATTCAGGTTCACAAAAGCAGGACAAAACCTCTGCTGGTATTTCAAAAGTACTAACAGCCCTGCCTTTAAAATAGTTAATTGACAAATATGTCTAGGTGGAACAACAGTATTTGACATCAGAATAATTACAGGCCTTAGAACAGCTGGTACAGGAACAGCTAAATGCTCAATATATTGAATAATTGACCAGTCCCTGGAATTTTCCTATATTTGTTATTAAAAAGAAATCTGGAAAACAGAGAATGGTAACAGATCTAAGAGCCTTTAATAAGGTGATTCAGTCAATGGGCTCTTTACAGCCTGGAATTCTTCTGCCTTCTCTATTGCCTAAAGGATGTTCTATTGTAGTTATTGATTTAAAAGGCTGTTTCTTCCATATACCTTTACAAGAAAATGATAGAGAAAAATTGCCTTCACAGTTCCTACTTATATTTCCCAAGCCTGTGAAGATATCAACGCAAGGTTCTCCCACAGGGATTTTTAAACAGCCCCACCCTGTGCCAATATTTTGCATGGCAGCCATTGGAAATGATTCATGTACAGTTTCCCCAAACTATAATTACCATTATATGGACAATATTTTATTAGCTGATTCAAATGAAGATACTTTAGAGAAAAATTTGAAGAAGTAAAGAAAATTTTGCCTTCTTGGGAATTACAAATTGCTCCTGAAAAAATACAAGAAGGTGATTCTATTAATTACCTAGGATATAAAATATGTTTACAGAAATTTCAACCCCAAAAGGTACAAATCAGCAGAGATCAATTGTGGAATCTTAATGGTTTTCAAAAATTGATGGGAGGCATTAATTGGCTATGGCCCACAATTGTTCAAAAACTCAACAACTGAGTAATTTGTTTCAAACATTACAAGGTGACAAGGACTTAAATAGTCCAAGAAAATTATCAGCTGAAGCTAAGAGAGAACTGGTTCTGGTAGAAAAGAAATTACAGGATGCACATGTGAATTGTTTGGATCCAGAACTTGATTGCTTTCTGTTATTTTTACTTCTATGCATTCCCCTACAGGAATTTTAATGCAGAGAGAAGATAATATCATAGAATGGAATTTTTATCATACAGAGTGAAAAAATTAAACACTTGTGTAGAAAAGGTTTCTAAGTTGATTCTAAAAGGAAAATTGAGACCTTGTCAATCAGCAGGAATAGACCCAGCAGAAATTGTAGTACCTTTTACTAATGCTAAAATTTCCTCTTTGTGGGCAGAAAATGAACATTGGCAAAGAGCTTGCAGTAATATCTTGGAAGAGTTTACAAAAAATATCCCAAAAGCAAGAGAATTCAATTTATAAAGAGAACTAACTGAATCCTTCTTCAAATTGTATGGGGAATACTAATTTCTGGAGCCCCTACATTCTATACTGATGCAAACAAATCAGGAAAGGCAGGTTATAAATTAGAAAATTTGAATAGAGTGGCTCAAAGCCCTTATGATTCCTTTCAAAAGTCAGAATTATATGCTATTCTCATGGTATTATTGGATTTTTCCAGAACCTCTTAATAATGTTACTGATTCTGAATATGGAGAAAGAGTTGTTTTACATATCGAAACTGCTGAATTCATTCCAGATGATACAGAATTGACTGTTATTTATTCAGTTACAAGAAACAATCAGAAATAGAAATCATTCCTTATATAACATATGTTAGATTCCATACAGGTCTACCAGGCCCTGTAGCACAAGGTAATGATGAAATTAATCAACTATTGGTAGGAAATGTGCTAGAAGCCTCAGAATTTCATAAAGAAACACCATGTCAATAGCAAGGGTTTGAGAAAAGGTTTTTCCATTACTTGGTAACAAGACAAGGAAATGCCATACTTTGTATAACCAAACTCCACTACCTTCAGGAAGTAACCCAAAAAGTACTCAAAGAAATGAAATTGTCAAATGGATGTGCTTCATTTTGCAATTTGGAAAATTACAATATGCACACCATACCATAGATACATACTCAGGATTTCAATGGGTAATTGCTGTGAGTTCTGAAGAGGCTGATTCTGTAATCATACATTTGTTAGACATTATGGCCATCATGGGTACAGATTAAGACTGACAATGCTCCAGCATATGTCTCTAGCAAAATGAAACAGTTTTTTGCATATTACAACATAAAACATTTTACATATATACAACAGAATCCTACAGGGCAAGCAGTTATAAAAAGATATAATCGAACTCTAAAAGGTATGCTTAATAAACAGAAAGGACTAATAAAGATCCCCAGAGAAAGACTGCACAGTGTTTTATTAACTTTAAATTTTGTAAATGCTAATGAGAAAAGAGCAACAGCTGTGGAGAGACACTGGCTAATATAAAAAAAAAAAACTACTGAATTAAATCACCCTGTATACTTTAAAGATTACCTTAGAATGGAAACCAGAATATGTGTTACATTGGGGAAGAGGTTTTGCTTTTGTTTCCACAGGAGAAGAAAAGCTATGCATACCATCAACATTGATAAAGATTAGATTTGAACAAGAGATAACTCTTGATTAGAACAGGTGATTGTTCAACAAACAGGATGACCATTCAATCTGAACTAACTTATAAGACTAACAAATGCTTTTAATTTGATCCGTTATAAGTTGCCAAAAGGAAAACTCCCCCAAGTTAGGGTTGGAGCAGGGTTTTGTTTTTGGCTTTTCAGGAGAATGAAGTCATCAAGCTAAGGAATCTGAAGACCACTGGACAAATGAGACATCTGAAGAAAAAGGATAAAATTTCATAAATCATTCTAAATGTTTGTTTCTGCAGTTCTCTACAGACACATAATGCAAATGGTCTTTTTGTAGTTCCAGTTCAATTAAAAATTAAAGCTGGCTTTGTAGTTGGAGTGTGGTTCTCTACTTCTTTAAACCCAAGCATACTTATTAAAATAGAATCCAAAATCTCTGTCTCATGTTGGAAGAGACATCTGCTATGGGACAGAAGAAAAAACAAAATTAAGAAACTATTCTATTGCCACTAATCTCATAATTCTTTGGCTTTATTTTGACTCTTTGAAACTTTTCTTAAGGTATAAATATTATCTCAAAAATTATGACATTTATATATATATTAAACTCTTTGTCATGATATTAATGGTCATACAGAGTACTAATTCTAGAAAAAGGCTTCATCTAGCTTCCTGTACATGATTAGGGTTTGAGTCTCAATCAGGTAACTCAGAATTAAGTTTTTATAACTCTGGATTATATACTCTGTATATAACAAATCATGGTCCTTTAACCTCTTCATGAATTGCTGCATATGATATTTAAAATGTTTAAGTTTTCAACAGTGAACCATGACCATTCTTAACAGTGAACTTTGAAGTCTCCAAAAGGAGAATAGGGACCCACAATGACAATTCCACCTGGTAATGCCACTAAGCTGACAAACACCACCTAAATATTGGCTTTGGACAACAAACTGCTCAGAACAATTTCCAGGTGGCTAACTGAGATGGTCCAGCCTCACAGACTACTCTAGCCAGGACATTAGACAAGCCCTGTACTTTCCCATTACACAGATACTGGACAACAAATGATATAGCTAGCTCTCCCAGGACTTGACATTTATCCAAAATGTTTTCAGGGTCCCCTAAAGATGCCATTACCCCCAGAAATCAGAAAGTAATTTTAAGAACCTGATATCCACATTCCCAAGAGGTGGGGTGGGTGGTTTTGGGTCATTTAGTAGTTTATAAATGTTTATCATTGTTTAGGGAATTGGTTACAAGTTGTTATTGGTAATGGTCAGGAAAAAAGCTTAACAAAGGGGATTAGATTCAGGGATCTCATTCTAAAAAGAAAAAGGAGGATAGAAATAGGATAAAAAGGTATATTATTGATTCTACTTTTAAACCAAAAATGCAACTACTAATCTTAAATATTTTATATTGATATGGATTTTTGTATATTGATACAAACTGAGGTTATTTTTATTATATTGTATATATGTTCCTACTTTTGTTTAAGATATTTTGGTATATTGATACAAATTTAAGGTTATTTTGGTTAGAACATACTGCACATGTTTCTACTCTTATTTAAGGTATTGTACTTATACAGCTCATTTTACAATGTAATATAAATTTCTAGTCCTTGAAAGTTATTATTAAAAACTATTTAGGATGATAAATAAATGCAGGTTAGTAGTTTGTCACCTATTACAGTCAAACTTGTATTCATGTTATGTATGTTTTCGAAGTCAAATGGAGATATATTTTAAGTAGACAAGTAGTCCTCAAATACTTCAGAGATCTACAGAATATGGTATTTAAGATGCTTTAGTAACATAAGGTTCTTTTTTATGACAATGAGACATGTTTGTTCCTGGCAGCACCAAACTACTTCATAGAAGATAATGGGCATCGAAGAAACTCTATATGAAGTTAACTTTGTCTGTGGCAAAGTTATCCACTGGGGAAAAACTGCCCCTGCCTGAACTGCTAACAGTATGCTGTCCAAACTGGAAAATCAAGACACAAAAGAAAGTTACTGCAGAACTTTGCCAAGACAAGGTGGGAGAGCTCTCCAAAGATCCTACTTCACAGATAAGTCTGTCAGATATTCTAGGCCTGCAGGCTGAAGATGGATGCCCCAACATTACAGAGGAACCTTGGGTGACTGTCTAGGCAGCCAGCTGTTTCTGTCATTTCTGATTTTGGAAGTTGTTTGCTCTACACATCCTGTTTGCTCAGGTAATATTATATCCTTCTCAGGTCTCTGATGGAGTTGAAGACTAGATCATTATAGATATAGTTTTCCTTTTTAACAAATTCAGAAAAGACACTCAAAAAGAGGTATAAAGTGTATAAGGTTGAGAGATATAAAAAGATAGTTTGGGGTTGGTAATGCAAGTTAGGCTAGAAAGTGAATTAGGTTCAACACTTTGGACTCATGAAGATAGGATAGATAATGGAGGATTTTCTCTGAATTTGTCAAATGCTAACGGACTAGACATTGTTAATGTAATAATTGCCTGTATATATTTGTATATAGTTATTGTACTTATTGTATATAGTTTTTCTGTTAGTTAAAACCTTTGCTTTTTATTTAGACAAAAAAGGGGAAATGTTGTATGATATTTTGTGTTTTGACAAATAAAGCTTGCTTGGAGTCAGAGAGTGGAGCTAGCCACTAGTTAACCACAGAGTTCTGGAAGTATGTACTGACAGGAGACAGGAAGTAATAAGGTGGAGTGGAAACAGGAAGTGACAATGAAGGGCAGAAACAGGATCTCAGCCCTTTTGGACTGGAGGAATGGAAGAGGAAGGAGGCAATTGTGGCTGCTCTCCTGATTCTCTTATCTTTCAGGTTTTACTCTGATATCTGACTCCTGGTTTTTATTGACAAGATTAATTAGATTTATACTTCACAGATCCAATTCCCAGACTCTACCTGCTAACTCCCACCTGACTGTAACCCTAGTTCAGAGTATCTAAAGCCCTCTTCTAATTTTCATCAGTACCATGCATGCACATAGTACATATACATACATGTAAACATAACACTCATACACATAAGAAACCAATAAATCTAATTTGAAAAAAATTCACAACACAGAGAAAAACATTTAATTATTTTTACATTTATATATTTATTTATTTGTGCAGTAGGAGGCATACATGCTACAGCATGTGTGTAAAGGTTGTAGGGAGTCAGTTTTGTCTTCCATCATTTGAGTCCAGGGGTACTAAATTTGAGTAATCATGCTTGGTAGCAAGCACCTTTTCTGGCTAAGCCATTTCACCAGGCCCATATCATTACTTTTTTAAATAGAATTTCTTTTAACTGGGAATATGATTGATCCATTTCTCCTGTATCTGAGACCAATTCTTGTCCCATTCTCTGTCTCTAACTGTAGAATCTCAGTCAAAGACCTGGTCATAGAGGCATGAGTCCCACCTCTGCCACTTATTTATTAGAGCTAGCCTTTTGCCAGGCAACTTATCATTTCAAAGTTGACCTCATCTAGGGCTCTTCTGAAACTGATACAGTGGTGTATACTGATAATAAATGAATAAATGAACAGTGGTGTATACTGATAATAAATGAACCACACTATAATTTAGAAGGACTTTATTTCAAGAATTGTTTGCCAGTGAGAAAGTAAGTTCAAATCATGTCTCTCAGAATTTCCAGTTTGAGCAAAGGAGAGTTAAAAAAGAATTTCATCTTAGACCTCTCAACACAATAGACTAAAAATAAAATTTACACATAGATATAATATAGCATAATATAACTTGCTCTGTTACTTGTAGGCCACTGTGCAAATCTTTCCTAAATGACTTGTTCATCTTGCTTTACACCCTGACTTAGACTTTACCATCATGGAGATCTCAGGCCAGTGAATTCCAGTGTTTCAGTTATCTGTCTACATACTGGGAATCAACATTAAAACAATATTTTAACTTTTAGCCTAGGTCCTCTTGATTTGTCCCTGATGGAAACCTATAGCTGACATAAAAGGACATATCAGAATATAAAGCATGACTCTAAGATGGGAAAGTTTTAGTTGGAGGTAGAAAGATGGAAGTCATTGTGATCTGAATGTGACCTGTCATCCACAGGGGCATGATTCTTCAGCTAGTAGTGCTGTTTCAGAAGGTCATGGAACTTTTATGTAATAGCATCTCACTGGAAGACTGGAGGACTCGGGGACTGGGGCAAGGCTTGCAGTTTTATTGCCTGGCTGTACTTCCTGTTCACATTCTGGTTCATGACTACAGATTCCATGTGACCAGCCAGTCAACCGCCTGTTCCTATCACAACAATTTTTCTCCAACATGGTTGACTGTGTCGTCTCAAATTATAAGTCAAAATAAGTCCTTCTTGCTCCACTTATTTGTCTCAGCAACTATAAAAGTAACTAATAAAAAAGTATAATCAAAGACTAATAATATGTAGCAAAATAAGTTGGTGTCAACTGCCTAAGGGGACTACATAATAAGAAATATTGTGATACTAGACACAGACATAATGGAAAATAATATATTCAAGAAATAAAAATATTTTGCAAGTGCAGAGGAGGGAGTAAAGTCGCAGGTGGTCTCTGCACAAGATACCTAGATAGGGCTTTGTAAGAATTAACCTATATTAATGTTTTGGAGACTTTCCTAATATTAATCTTGCTGTGCCTCAACTCCTATCTCTGAATAAGTAGGCCTGCATTGATATCTCCAAGTGATGGTGGTCATAGTAGTAAAGGGCTATACTTGAAAAAAAAATGGCTTAGAGTATTGGATGCCAACTACTGCCTGTTGAGAAATGAAAAAACATGGAACTGACAAACCTATTACCTTGAACTCCATGCTACAGACTGAACACATTCAATCTATTTTTGGATCTATAAAGAATGACTCATATCATGTAATTCTGTAAAAGCAAATGGAGTTCTTCAACATCTCACAGAAATTCTTAGACTGTTTCCCCAGACTCATTAAAAAGCAAAATATATAGCCCAGATAAAATTATAAAAATTACCCACACAATCTTTTTCTGAAATTCAAATTTAACCAGAGATTGCACATTTAATCTATCAAGCCTATTCCTGACTTAATCAGTATAAGAAAACTTCTAGAAAATTAGATCTTTATGATCCCCTGACCTAAACCAGAGGGGTAGAGATAACTTAAAGAAAGAGATTAGAAACATAATAGGACTTGATATGACTGCTTTTGCTCTGTCTCCCAGAATACATGGCACTCAGGTCTGTTTGGCACAGGACAGACCTGTGCACAGTAGACTGCCTGTAGTCATCTATTTCTGTTTGACAGGTCCTACATCCTGAAGCCATATAGTCTGAAAACTAGTACCCCATCCTGTAGACCAAGCATCCCAACTATGAGCCTATGGGAGCACTTCAGATTCAAGCCATAGAAGATGCTCTAGTTTCCTTTCTGTAGCTGTGATAAAACACTCTAGCCAAAAGCAACTTGGGGAGGAAAGGGTTTATTTGGCTTACACTATCATTGAGGGAAGAAAATGGGCTTGTTTGGTGGCTTTCTTTCAGTCTAACATACAAGCAGCCCATGACCCCTGCCCAGGGGTAGCACTACCCACAGTCTGCTGGACCCTCCTACATCAATCATCAAACAAGACAATTCCTCACAGACACAGGCATAGGCCAATCAGATTGAGGCAATTCTTCAACTTTCCCTGTTCTCTGGAGACTCTAGGTTGTATCAAGTTGACAATTAAATCTAAGCAACACAAAAGAAACCCTCAAGTCCCTCCTACTATTCAATAAGTTGTCAGCTTCAGAATAATGTGTTCTAGTTTGATTTCTATTGTTGTGATAAATTACTCTGATACAAAAAACAAGTGTACAGGAGAAGGCTTTATTTCAATTTACAGATTATACTCCATCATTGAGAAAAGTCAGGGCAGGAACTCAAGCAGGACATTGAAATAGAAACCACTGAGGAAAAAGCTGTTTCCTGCTTTGTTCTCTGGTTCACTCACTGACTCACACTTAGCTAGCTTCTTATACAGACCAGTAACCCAGAAGTAGGAATAGTGCCATGGACAACAAGCTTGGCCCTCCTGCATCAACTGATAACATTCCCACAGGCCAATCTAATCTGGGCAGTCCTTCTCAAGTGACTCTAGGCTGTGTCAAGTTGACAATTAAAGCTAACTAGGAAAACAGGCTTGCTGTGTGCTATAACCAGTAGCTCTCACACAGCAGCACTACTGTGCCATCCGACTGGACCTTGTCAAACAATATATCTTCATGTTTGTGCACTGCGTTATTATGTCAAAGATCCAGTCTAGCCCAATTCTATCTATCACACTGTTGTTTCACGTGAAAATGACGAAGCTTCCATTTCTGTTGCTATCACTGATAGTAGATGTCTTCTTTTCTCCTTCTACATTATAATCTCTAGTGGTTACCACTGACAGAACCTAACAGAAACCTGTCTGAAGAGCCTGAAATGTAATAAACAGGATTCCAACCATGCTGAAGGAGAAAACCATGTGAGGACAAGAGTGGAGCCGAGAAACAACAAACACCATGCACCTAGGGGAATCCTTAACGAATACAGTGATGGCAAATGCAAGTCATGGCGACTCAATGTTCTAATTTCACAACCACTGATCCTTAAAAATCCTGTTTTTCTTGCTCTAAAGACTCACCCATGGGCTGAGGAGATGGCTTAAGTGGTAAAGAATTTGCCACAGAAGCATGAGGATTTGAAGTTCAATCCCAGAGAAAACACACACACACACACACACACACACACACACACACACACACACACACACACTGTATGCATGTATGTATGTATATGGGCATGGGAGTGTGTGTTTGTAATCCCAGGAGCTTGCTAACCAGTTTGTCTAGATGAGTCAGTAAGCTCCACATTTGCTGAGAGATGCTATTACAAAAATTAACGTTGAAAGCAACTGAGGAAGACTCCTGACTTCAATTTTTGAGCTCTACACATGTGTGTGTGTGTGTGCGCGCACATACACACACACACACCACTTGGCACCAGTGAGAAAGAAACATTATTTATTTTATATTTAAAGAGAAAAATAAACTTGTAGATTAAAAGAAGATGCCACTTACAGAACTTTAGAATAACTGTGTTGGCAAGCATGGTGTTGAACTTGATCCCATCCATGAGAACCTGAAGCAAAAAGAGGCCAGTTTCCCAAAGATCACCAGTAGGCTGATTGCCCAGGAGGAATAGCAACCCAGCCTACCCTCATCCAGAGTACATTTTCTCAACCCTACAACTTCCTTTCTCTGTGGTCCCAATCTCCCTGCATATTTAATGCTTCTTAAAAAAACGATTTAGTTCACTGTTTATCACATTTGTATGAATGCAGTGCCCACAATGGCCAGGAGAGAGCATTGGATCCTCTGGACCTGGAGTTACAGGCAGTTGTGAGTCTCCCCACCTGGGTCCTCTACAAAAGTACTAATTGATTTTAAACATTAAGTCATTTCTCCAGCCCTCCAATGTTTCTTTAGAATCTATTTGACAAGTTTTAAAAGTAGTTACTGAGACTTGGTTTACCTTAACTGTTTCATCAGAATATTTTTACAAAACAAATATCACTGCATTCCCTTTTTTTAACTTTTAAAGTTTAATCAGTTTTAGAATAGAAAGTTGTGATGATAGATTCCATATTTCCTTCACATTAACTTCTTCAATATCATAGCATAATGATTAAAACTGACACATCCCACATTGGCACAAGATTTTTAACTGAACCACAGACCTTCTTTGAATTCCATCAATTCTAACATAATTGTTGCTCTCCTTTTCCAGAATGCTATCCAGGTCCTATATTACATTAGCTGTTATTTCTCCCTATTTTCTTCCACACTATGATTGCTTACTAAAGTGTAGTTCACAGGCTTTAATAAAACAATGGACATCCTTAAAACATACTACACAATTGATCTTGCCACACATATAACTATGCATAGATAACCTAGTCATTTATTGTTATCTAATTCAAATGAATGGGTTAGTTAAATTAACACACACTAGTCTCATAAAACCTACAATTTCAATCTCTCTCTCTCTCTCTCTCTCTCTCTCTCTCTCTCTCTCTCTCTTACTGTGTGTGTGTGTATGTGTGTGTGTGTGTGTGTGTGTGTGTGTGTGTGTGTGTATTGCTGAAATTAAGAGACTGAGATGCATTGACACATGTGTCTTAGCTAGTATTTCTATTGTTGTGAAGAGACACCATGACCACAGCAACTCTTATCAAGGAGAACATTTAATTGAGGTGACTTACAGTTCAGAGGTTTAGTCCATTATCATCATGGTGGGAAATGGCAGCATGCAGGCAGACATGGTGCTGGAGAAGAAACTGAGGGTTCTACATCTTGATCCACAGGCAACAGGAAGTGAATTGTGTCATTGAAAGCATAAGAGACCTCAAAGCCCACCCCAACAATGACAAACTTCCTCCAACAGGGCCACACCTCCTCCAATAAAGCCATACCTCCTAATAGTGCCACTTCCTATGGAGGCCATTTTCTTTCAAACCACCACAACATGCATCTATGTAGGGGTGTGTGTGTGTGTGTGTGTGTGTGTGTGCATGTGTATGCATGTGTTTGTGTATATGTGTGCATGTGCACATGTGCATGTGTATGCATGTACACATGTGGAGTCCAGAGGTTGATCTTAAGTATTGTTCTTGCCCACTTTCTGCTTTAATTACTGAGGCAAGGTCTCTCACTGACCCCAGAGCTTGCCCATTTGGATGGTCTATGTAGCCATCTTGGCCCTAGAGATTCACTTCCTCCAGGGATGACCCAGAATGCCCAGTTTTTATGCAGTTCTGGCGATCCAAACAGTGGTCCGTATTCTACTGTGGCAAGAGCATTATGCACTGAGCCACTTTCCTAGCCTGAATTGACTTCTTGTTATCTGAACCTTTGACGGCTAAGATTTGACTGAGTGGTAGACTGTTCACTTAGCTTTCTCAGGGCTTCAAGTTTGATCTCCATCACCCTCTTAAAAAAGAAAAAAAAAGAAAAAAGAAATCAGGTACAGTTAAAGGAAAAGTATTATTATTCAACACAATATCTAGGACACAACAAATGCAATAAACACATGTCATGTGAACTACTGATTTGTTTCCAGCTGCAAAACAAAATACACTAGGGACTTACCATTGGATTTGTAAGTCCATGTTTTTTTACATATGGTTTATTTTATCCTCCCCCCTTTGTGTCGTGTGTGTGTGTGTGTGTGTGTGTGTGTGTGTGTGTGTGTGCCTGTGTCTGTGGACACTGTGAACAGCAATCTAGTAGTTCCATGTGCTTGCAGGGACTCTCGACAAAGGAAAAGCAGAAATTATAGGTGCACACGGCCACATGGTTCTGAGGCTCTAAACTCTGGTCCACATGCCTGCACAGCAAGCCTATTACTCACTGAGTATTCTCCCCAGCCCCTTTTCTACGTGGTTCCTCCGAATGGCTTTGAGTGTGGAACCTACCCGTTTGGTGTTCATTTTTGTCCCACAGGAGAGGAGTTGCCCACTCTAACATGTACATTGAAGAATAAAGACAAACCTTGCTGACTTTTAAAAGCAATTATGCAAGGTTATTGGGTGACAGAGCCCCAATGATATCACGCTGACATTTCCTGAGGTCAGATACCACAGAAGCAGTATATGAAGGGTCCAAAGTAAGGGTTTGACTTCTGGTGCCCTCTCTAAAGTATTGAACATACTTTAATTATCTTTGAGTTATGAATAATATCGAAGCCAATTAGAATAAGGTTACTGCTTCAAGGGTGGACCCATAAAATGAGCATTTGGTTCTCATAGCAAACACCAAGAGAGCCTTTATGCCCACGATTTCCTGGTCCCAGACCTATATATAATCAAAAGTCCTGATTCTCCTTGTCCCTACCTAATATAAATTGAAATTGTAATATGGATGTTATTATCCTTTATCATTCTGCAGGAAAAAAATTAATAGTGAATGTCTCTACTGTCCTTCATCTCTGTAATGTTTCCGGACAAAAATGAAAAGTAAAGGGGTCTTCTGGAGCAATCAGTAAGAGAGAAACAACATCCTGACAGGTCCCTTCATTGAGCTGTCTCCTCCTCATGCTCTTCTTTCAGGCAGCCCCTGCTTTCTTTTTATGCTCAGAGACCCTTCACTGAAAGCCCGTATCACTCCTGCAGTTAGAACTAAGTGACCAAGGACATTTTCTTCAGCTATAAACTCAGTCCATTTCCCTCCATGACCCATCAAGATGTCTCGGTCAGCAAATTGCTCCACCGTGTGGTGCCCTCAACACCAAACTATTCCGATGCCTCCCCTAGTATTTCCTTTAACGTGGATTTTAGTATGTCAGTATATTAGTTATGTTTCTGTTGTCATGATTATTTTTTTTTAAAAACAACCATTTTAAAAACTGACAAAAAGCAGATTATAGAAGAGTTTATCTTGGCGTACAGTTCCCGAGAGGATATGGATCATCACGGCAGGGAAGGCAGGGCAAGAGAAGTGTGAGGCCTGGCTGGTAGGCAGGAAGTAGACAGATTACATTTTGTCTGCAAGCAGGAAGCAGAGAAAAAAAAAAAAAAGTGCGGCCGAGGTTTCAAGTCTCAAGCTCACCCCTAACACGCACTCTCTCCAGCAAGCCATAGCCTCTTACTGGTTCTATTACCTTCCAAACAGCGCCACCAGCTGGAGAGGAAGCGTTGAAACACATGAATCTACAGGGGCTACTTCATATTCAAACCTTAACAGTCACCAAATCTGAAGTTCATTATTTTCTTTCAAGTTCTTACCATAGAAAGGAGACAGTCTGAGAGAGCGTGTAGAAACACACTGCTCAGCAGCAGAAAACTAAAGGCATAGACCAGCTTCTGCTCTGGTTCTTAATGTGCATGCTGCTTGATTTTGTTTGTTTGTTTGTTTTTTGTCTGTGTGTATACCATATTTTCCTTCTTTATTTTATTTATTTATTCTTTGAAGTCTCATACAATGCATCCCAACTGCAGCCTCCTCTCTCTCCCCTCCTCCCAATCTCCCTCACCTCCCTTCTCCCCTGAAATTTTAAGTCACACCCTTCACACCTTCAAGCCACCAGACATATCCTCCCAGCAGGCATCTCCTTGATGTGACAGGCAAGCGCATTATGCTAAGTAGATAATCACAACAATTAACTGAAAAGGTTATAATTTCATCCTGTTTGGTACAGTTGGCCTGTCAAAAACAATTAGGTTAAAATAGATCTCAAGTCGCCCTCTGCAAACTTGATGGCAGAAGGAAAAAGGAGAAGAAAAAAGGAAAAAAAAAAGACAGTGTGGAACTTTTGGCCAAATAAAAGACTGAAAATTCGCTGCTATGGAGAGACATGCTAAAGGAGTCCTTTCAGCTTAAGTGATGGTGTTTAGCTTCCGAAAATAGAGATTGAAAAATATAAATATTGAAAAGTGAGAGTGCATGGTAGAACTTCAAGGCAGGAGCGGTGGGGGAAAAGGCAATTCTGCAACATTCACAAGGCAATGAGAAAAATTATGGAAGTTGCTGACAATTCTGCATTCTGACAATGTTGCTCACCCTGGCACGTCGCATTATGACGGTCTAGACACTGCTGTTTGCATTCCAGCCTCTTGTGTCCCCTGTGGCCTAATTGCCAGGAGATCTGGAGCAATTCTCACTCCCGCTTAGTGCCCACTCTCACTTCTAAGAAAATGAAAGATACAGAGGCTGGGGAGCAGGCCCAGTCAGTGAAGTACCGTGGAAGCATGAGGAACCCATTTCAGACTCCTGGTGCCCACGTAAATAATTTCAAAAGCAGATATGGAAGCATGCGTTTATAATCCCAAATCTGGGAGGTGGAGACAGAAGGATCCCTGAGGCTTGATGGCCTAGCTGAGTCAGTGAGCTCCATGTTCAGTGAGAGACCCCGTCTATCTCAAAACAACAAGAAGAAAAAAGCCATAAAGAAAAGAATAAGCAGGGCGGTGGTGGCGCACGCCTTTAATCCCAGCACTCGAGAGGCAGAGCCAGGCGGATCTCTGTGAGTTTGAGACCAGCCTGGGTTACCAAGTGAGTTCCAGGAAAGGTGCAAAGCTACACAGAGAAACCCTGTCTTGAAACCCCCCCCCCCAAAAAAAAGAACAATTGAACAAGACATCAGAAATCAACCTCTCACCTACACACACAGACACACACTCTCACACACACACATACACACACACACACACACACACAGATTGGGAGGGGGTCAACTAAAGTTTTAAAACCTTACCCAGATTTAACATTCTTGAATTGTACTAAAAGTCTCTAAAGAAAAGTTAAGCAGCCTTCGGTGACAACAACCTATAACAGCATCATTACAGCCATTGGAAGATTTCTCCACTTGATGCTGTTCCATTCATTTCCTTTTACCTACATTTCTTTCTATGAAAGTTGTGATCTATAATAACATTTTTTTTTTCTGGTTTGAAAAAAAAAAAAAAAAAAAAAAACCTTTGTGAAGCAACGTCCACGTAGCAAGACTCTTAGAGAAACAATATAGAAAATAATGGCTTAAATGCAGACCCAAAGTTCAAGAATTACAAAAACCTGCATGCTGTGTAATTAATGTTCTGGAATTTTGTATAGGGGGTGGGGGTTGACTCAGTTGCTAAAGTACTTTGCTTTATATTCCTAGTACCCAGGTAAAAAGCTCGATGTGGCAGCTCATATCTGTAATCCCAGAACTGGGAAGGAGAAAACAGGTGGATCGCTAGGGCTTATTGGCCAGCCTGTTTAACTCAGGCTCCAGGTTCACTGAGAGACCCTTTCTCAAAAAATAAGGTAGGAAGTGACTGAGAAAGATGCCTAATGCCAACATCTTGCCTACACACACACACACACACACACACACACACACACACACACACACCACATACATATAAGAATTTCATACAGTATTTCTAAACTATAAAATAAACTATAAATGTTTGCTATGATCACATGCAATTGGAACTTTCTATAGCAGAAAAGATCACAGATCTATAGATAGGATATTGTAAACACAGAGTTCCAATACTAACTATTCTTATGTGTTATTTTTCATATTGAAACTGTCTCTTCTTATGCATTAGTCTTCATGATATCGTAAAGGAAACCATCCATTTTCCAGAAAGAAAAATATAAAAATTCGCTTCGTGCCTTTTGAGAGTATTGGTCTTCAAAAATTTCTCCATCAAGTTACTTATTTCCTTATGTCACTCTAGGGTACCGTGAATTTATGCATGTGTGCATGTTCCTATATATGTTAGCACACAGGTATGCAGGTACACATGCATATATGTGACAGAAGACAACCTCAAATGTCTTCTTCAATCACCCTCCACCTCTTCATGACAGAAACTAGGCTGCTTTGCTAGTAAGCACCAAGGCTCTATGTTCCCATTTTATTCCTGTTGCTTTGACAAATACCCTCCACAAGTCAACTCAAGAGACAAAGAGCTCATTTGGCTCACGGTTCTGGGTTGTAGTCCATGATTGCAGGGGAACCACAGAGGCGGGAACTTAAACCCACACATCCACAGTCAAGGGCAAAGAGAATAAACATGTGAGTCCTGGTTGGCTTCTTGCTACCCAGCTTGCTTTCTCTACTCTTATACAGTCTGGGCCTGACCCATGAAAGCCACATTCAGGGTGGATTGCGTTCAAGGCGGGTCCCTCCTACCTCAATTAACAATCAAGACGGTCAAGACTAACTTGGTCCAGATAATTCCTCAACTGAGACCCTCTTCTCAGGTGATTCTAAGTGGTGACAAGTTGCTAATTAAAACCAAACCACGCAGCTGGTGTTCACCTTCCAGCACTGGAATTATAGGCATGTACCACAGTCCCCAGTTACTTTATGTAGTTTCTAGGGCTTGAACTCAGGTCCTCAGGCTCGCACAGCAAGTACTTTACCAACTAACTGAGTTATCTCTTCAGCTCCTATCTGAACTTCTCTTCTCAGGATATTATTTTTTCATGCACTTTCCTCACTACAGGATTCTGCTTTCAACTCCATCTTCTGTGCAGTGTGGTTTCATAGTAAATACTGATATTTAATAGTAAGTAAGTGGAGACAGGAAATCCCTGGGCCAAGCTGGCTAGCTAGAGTAGACAACTCAATGAGCCCTGCATTCAACTGAGAGACCGTGCCTCAACAGATAAAGAGGACAGTAATCAAAAAAGACATCAGCTTCAGCTTTGGGCATCCACATACATGAGCACGCATGTACATGTGCACCTAGCACATGCATATAGAGCCTACACATGATAAATACACATGCTTAGGTGTACACACACCTCACACATAAATATGTTCCAAAAATTCCAATAATAAAATCCAAATACAGCTAGACTAAATGCATTAAAATTAAATGCAAGTTTTCTCTGTTCTTATTCAGAGAACTGGAACATTTTCTCTTCTATTTCTGACAGGACTTCAACGTGATGCTTCATTATGAGTCACTTTTTTTTTTTAAATTCTGGACTTGATTCCCACTGCTTTCTGACAACAATTTATTCCGTCCGCTGGGGTTACAGCCTTGACTTCTAATCTAGTCACCCACCAAGCTGCAGGAGCAACGTATTTTTTCCATGTTCATTTCACAGCAGATGGTTTATGGAGTATGTTGCCCGACAGATGGTTATTAAAGAAGTTTGCTGCCCAATCACAACAATGTGCATGTTTTGTTTATGAGGCTGATCATGTACTAGAATGTTCCATTTAGTGAACCGCCTAAATAGCCGACTTTGTCTTCCACAACTAAAACTTAATGCTATAGTTTACAATTTCTGATTAGTAGGGGATGATTCCATTTAAATTCTTGGTGCTAAGAAAACTATGCATTTGGGCCAGGCATCACAGCAAATGCCTGTAATCTCAGCATTTGTAAGGCTCAGAGGATAATTGTGAGTTCAAGGCCAGTCTAGGCTCCTAACATTCTTACTGTGTGACTTTTCCTACAGACATGCCATGGGAGGACACTGATCACTGACCAAAGGAACAACATCATTTAAGTCTAGCTCAGTGAACCAGTGAGCTGATTATGTTACTTAGAGCAGTATGGGTGAGGGGTTGCTTACATGAGTAAGTGTGACAATTCTCTAAGAGGAAAATCTATCCCAGCATGGTAATGATTCATGAAAGCTACATTCCTGGGTCTACTGTATGGAGGCAGCTCAATAGGTCAGAAAGTGTGCCTGGTCGTTGTTAGTGCTGGGGAGGGGCCCTGTAAGTTTCAGGAGCTTCCTGAGGTTAGTAAGTTTGTTTGTTTCCCCACGTTTAACTGAAGGTGGAATTTTCAACTTAGAGGAAATAGCTTGCTGCAGCTGTGTAGTGGGACCCTGTTTCTTATTTAAAAACAAACAAACAATAAACAATAAACAACAACAACAACAAAAATAGCCTGTTGGGCACCTTTTTCCTAAAAAGGCTTCAGTGAGTGTCAGATATTATTTAAGTGCTCAAAGATACTACAGGGAAGAACAAGTCTCAGATCTATGTGTTTTCCTGTAGGAAGTACTTCCAGACAAAGCAGTCTTAAATCCTCACCTTTCCTCTGCCTCCTCTGGCAGGGCACACTCCCCTGCATGTTGGCATACTTCCTTCCCCACTGAGCCATGGATACTGGTTCTCAGCCTGACCAACTCACAGTTTGCTAGCTTTACAAAGTCATCAATTCAGCCACTACTCAGCACTGTATGCTTAGCACTCAGCAAAAGTTGGTATGGTGGCTAAAAAGAAAAGAACTAGAAAATCCACATTCTATTGTAGTTAATTCGACAAAACAGTAATCAACTGTAATTTACTTTAGAATATCTCCAGAGAGGTGCCTCGGATGGTGAATCAGTGCTTGCCACGCAAACACAAGGACCTGAATTCAATCCCTAGAACCCATATGAGAAAGCTATGCACGACCACATCCACTAATAATGCCAGCGCTGGGGAAATGGAAACAGGCTGGTGTCCAGGGATCTCTGGCCAGCCAGTTTAGGCAAATCAGGGAGTTTCAGGCCAGTGGGAGAGCCTGGTTTCAAAAAGCAAGGCAGACTGCACCCATGGAGCAATACTCATGGTTATCCTTTGGCCTCCACATGCAAATGAGAACAACACACCCACATTCACATATGCATACATGCACAAACATGCCCACACATGCACATAGATATTAAACATAAATCCCAAAAACTTATTAAAAGAATGGGAATGATAATGTAGATTCAAGAAGCTTCTGCAATGGAGCGGTGAGAATCTCTGTGCAAAGGGTTCCGACTGTGTCTCAGCAGGCGCTTTCCCACTGCTCTAGTTAACTTCAACTCATAGGTTAACACACACTGTCAAAGGGAGAGACAATTCTGAGACAGATGAGTCCCTCTTCCACTCATAAAATTATCACTACATTTGCAACTTTCATGAGTTACCCCTTTACCATTGCTAGAGAATTGCTGGAAGAGCGTCTGTTTGAGTGCCTGGTGATTTCTCTGTAGTCTTTTGGACATGCTGCCCTGGGATGATGAACTCACACTGGCTGACAGTCTGGCAGTCCTACAGCTGCAAATGTCACCGTGAGAGATTTGATCAGCCGAGACCTCACAGTGACTCAGTAGGAGATGAATTGAGAATATTAAATCATAAGTTACTGTGTTTTATAACAAGAAATATTTAAATCAGGTGAATTGCTTATGCAAATGTAGAAAGTTTTGCAGACATTAAGTTCAGATATTGGGAACTGAAGTGATGGTTCATGGGATAAGAGTTCTTATAGAGGGACAGAGCTCAGTTCCAAACACTCCCCTTCGTTAGGGAGCTGACCACAGTCTCTAACTCCAGCTCCAGGAGATCTGATGCCCTCTTCTGGCCTCCACAGGCACCTGCACTCACATGCCATATCCAAACACAAATGCATAGACATAATTAAAAAAAAAGTCTTAACTGTAAGCCACTTCTGTTTCCAAATGCAGATATGTACACTGAGGATGGTGGCATCCTCAGCATCTTACATATTGGAGATGTGATGTGTTGGGGGCCCTGTGTTCCTGTGAACAGTCTTGACCTGTGTGTAATAAATTCCATGTATGTACATATGAGTTCATATAAGTGCTTCTGGGAGAAACAACTCCATACCATCTATGTTTCCACTTTTAAAGAGTGCTTTTAAACCTTGAAAACTGAAAAAAAATGAATATAGGGCCCATTGGGGTTCTTCTTTTTTTAAAGCTAAAAAAGCACTATCCACAAAAATATAATAAATAAAAATAAATCCAGAAATATATTAGAATTTAATTTGAAAGCTACTGCTTCATTCTTTCTCTAGAAAACAGCATTTGCTTTACTTTATACTGTATTTCTGATAAAATATCACTTAAATTCTCAGAATTAGAAAATTTATATTATGCAATGTGAATGTTACTAATAAATTTTAGAGTGCAACAGAATGGAAGAGCAAGTCAATGAAAATTTGCACCTTCTTTTTTTTCTTAATTCCTCTATATTCTTTATTAACTTTACTTAAAATTGTGTGGCAAGACATACTGTGTACTTGGGTCCATTTAAGTGACACTTTAGACAGATTTCCTTTTGTGCCATGCTATAAAATGGTCTAAATCCCTCTCTGATGGGTCCACACTATCACTTATTACTTCTTCTTTATGTTTATCCCATTTATTTCTGTGGGGGAGGGGACGTATCTGTAAGGACAGTGACGACCAAAGGACACTTTTCATCACTGCTGTCTCTCCTTCCACCATGTGAGTTCCAGAAATCAAACTCGGGTTGTCAGGCTTGGTTGAGCACCTTTACCTGCTGATCCACCTTGCTGCCCCTGTTTGGTCTTTTAGCTTTCTTCCCTACCTCATGTCTCCTCTTCAAAAGGCATTTATGACCTTCTGTGTATACAAGCCCCATTCTTGCTCAGAGAGAAAGCACGTCAGACACATATATTTTCTTTGGGTCAATGTTATCCAGAATATTAACTGACTTATTTCCCATTGCAGGAGGGTTGCAATGCTAGGATTCTTTACGGGACAGCCTGGGGTACAGCATCAGCCCTCTCCAGGGTGTCTTCACATGTCTGGTCCCTGAAGTATAACCATTTCAACACTCCAAATCACCAAAAGTCTGATGATTTTGTTACCGAGATAAAAACAGTGAATTCTACTAAAAAATTAAAGAAGCTGTTGAGATACTTAACACATATTATTTTATAGAAAATAAAGGAAGATGTGGAGTATAGTAGTAACCTGATAACCTCAGTCACTATTAAATAAGTTTGCTTTATCCCTGAAAATTCTGTACGTATATTCAGTGAAATATGGTCAGATCCACACCTCATTTTCCTTCCCTCTTCTCCCATGTCCCCTTATCAAGTCCCCCTCCCAACTCCATGTCTTCTTTTTGTTGTTGATAATTCACTAAGTTCAATTTGTGCTATTCATTCATGCATAGAGGAGGAGTCATCCACTGGAACATGGGACACCTGCAGTAGTCATACCCTCCAACAAGAATAATTCTTCTCTCTCTGTAGCTATCAAGTGTCAATAGTTCCTAGATAAAGGATGGGTCCTGGAAACCCTTCCCCCATCCAGGCTGTAATGTGGTCTGTCTTGATCTTGTGCAGATCTTCTGCAGGTAAGCACAGCTACTGTGAGTTTGTGAGTATGCTAGTCAAGTCTTTTCCAAAAGACAGCATTTCACAGCCCTACTCTCCATCCTGAGGCTCTTATGTTCTTTCTTCTCCTCTTCCTCAATGTTCCCTGAGTCTTGGGGAAGAACAATAAAGATGTCCCATCTGGGTCTGCATACTAAGTCTCTTATTCACACACTTTGACCAGTTATGAATGTCTGAATTCACTACTATCAAGCAGCCGTTGATACAGCTTTCTCACATAGGCAGTTCTTCTTTAATGGAACTCACTGTCCAGCAGGAAAAAGGGGATCTTGTACTAGTCATTTTTATTTTCCAGTGATAAAACACAATAACAAGGGTAACTTATGAAAGAAACAGTTTCTTTGAACCTACAGTTCCAGAGGGATAGGGGTCCATCGTGGCAGGGAATGGCAGCTGCAGACAGGTATGGCAGCAGGAGCAGCTGAAAGCTCACATCTCCAAATGCTAGCAGGAAGCAGACAGTGAGCTCGAAATGTTGCAGGTCTTTTAACTGTCAAAGACAACCTCCAGTACCATACTTCATCCAGTAAGGCCACACCTCCACCGTGACCTCCCAAACAGTGCTATCAAATGGGAACCAAGGACTCAAATGTCCAAGACTATAGGGGACTTTTCATTCAAACTGTCACACAGATGTTGCATATTAAACGTAAACACAAATATAAACATTCATAAAAGTATATCCAAGATGCATAGTGTTCTGCAAGCTCTGGTGGGGTTTCTGATTTAACCTGGGTATAAAGGGAGTTTACTTTAAATACTTTTCAACTGTAAAATAGCAGGATAGAAAATTAAATAGCTCCATCCATTTGCCTGCAAATTTCATGATGTCACTGTTTTTCACTGCTGAGTAGTACTCCATTGTGCATATATGCCACATTTTCTTTATCCATTCTTTGGTTGAGAAGCATCTAGGTTGTTTCCAGGTCCTGGCTATTATGAATAATGCTGCTATGAACATAGCTGAGCAAGTGTCCTTGTGGTATGATTCAGCATTCCTTAGGTATATGCTCAAGAGTGGTATCATTGGGTCTTAAGGTAGATTGATTCCCACTTTTCTGAGAAACTACCATACTGATTTCCAAAGTGGCTATATAAGTTTGCACTCCCACCAACAGTGGAAGAGTGTTCCCCTTTACTCCACATCCTCTCCAACATAAGCTGTCATCAGTGTTTTTGATCTTAGCCATTCTGACAGGTGTAAGATGGTATCTCAGAGACGTTTTGATTTGCATTTCCCTGATGACTAATGATATTGAGCAATTCCTTAAATGTCTTTCAGCCATTTGAGATTCTTCTGTTGAGAATTCTGTTTAGCTCTGTAGCCCATTTTTTAATTGGATTGTTTGTTATTTTGATGTCTAGTTTCTTGAGTTCTTTATAAATTTTGGAGATCAGCCCTCTGTCAGATGTGGGGTAGGTGAAGATCTTTTCCCATTCTGTAGACTGTCTTTTTGTCTTATTGACCGTGTCCTTTGCCTTACAGAAGCTTCTCAGTTTCAGGAGGTCCCATTTATTAACTGTTGCTCTCAGTGTCTGTACTACTGGTGTTATATTTAGGAAGTAGTCTCCTGTGCCAATGCATTCAAGGCTACTTCCTACTTTCTCTTCTATCAGGTTCAGTGCTACTGGATTTATGTTGAGGTCTTTGATCCACTTGGACTTGAGTTTTGTGCAGGGGAGATCTTTCCATTTTCTGATA
The DNA here is from genome assembly GCA_902168425.1 of Peromyscus attwateri. Taxonomy (NCBI): domain Eukaryota; kingdom Metazoa; phylum Chordata; class Mammalia; order Rodentia; family Cricetidae; genus Peromyscus; species Peromyscus attwateri. The sequence goes on from CABHPP010000976.1 coordinate 43,435, forward strand.
CCTTCTTCAATTTCTTTCTTCAAAGACTTAAAGTTCTTGTCATACAGGTCTTTTACTTGCTTAGTTAGAGTTACCCCAAGGTATGACCCAGACTCAGATAGACAAACATAATATGTACTCACTCATAAGTGGATACTAAATGTAAAGCAAAGGAAAACCAGACTACAACCCACAGCTCCAGAGAAGCTAGGTAACAGGGAGGACCCTAAGGGGGATGCATGGATCTCCATGGGAAGGGAAAATAGATGAGATCTCCATGAGTAAACTGGGAGTGTGGGGGACAATAGAGGGTAGGAGATGGGGGATGAGAACATAAGGGAACAGGATGGTCAAACTGGAACAGGGACAGAGTGGGAGAGCAACGAAAGAGATAACTTGATAGAGGTGATAGGGGGAAATCTGGTGCTAGGGAAGTTTCCAGGAATCCACAAGGATGGTCTCAGCTTAGACTACTTGCAATAGTGGAGAGGATGCCCGAGTTGGCCTACTCTGGTAATCAGATTGGTGAATACCCTAATTGTCATCATAAAGCCTTCATCCAGTAACTGATGGAAACAGATGCAGAGATCCACAGCCAAGCACCAGGCTGAGCTCCAGAAGTCCAGTCAAAGAGAGGGAAGAGGGATTCTGTGGGCAAGGGGCATCAAGATCATGATGGGGAAACTTACAGAGACAACTGAATCAAGCTGGTAGGAACTCATGAACTTTAGACCAACAGCTGTGGAGCCTCCATGGGACTGGACTAGGCCCTCTGCATAAATGAGACAGTTGTGTAGCTTGGTCTGTTTGAGGGTCTCTGGCAGTGGGATCAGGATCTATCCCTGGTGCATGAACTGGCCTTTTGGAGCCTCTTACCTATGGTGGGACACCTTGCACAGTTTTGATGCAGGGGGAGGGGCTTGGAACTGCCTCAACTGAATGTACCAGGCTTTGCTGACTCCCCATGGGAGGCCTTACTTTTTCAGAGGAGGGGATGGGGGTGGACTGGGGGAAAGGCTGGGGGGGGCAGGAGAAGGGAAGACAGGGGGATCTGTAGTTAGTATGTAAAATGAATAAAAAATTTCTTAATAAAACAAGAAGGGAGCCAGCCACTCTCCAATTAAAACAAAAAAAAAGAAACTTCAATAGGAAATTTAAGGATATGGACTACCTTTGCAAAATAGCCTGGACAGTTTTCCATCTAGTGTGCAAACAGCACCATATTTGTCAATAGCCTTTCCTGAGTATATGGAGAAAAAAGTCTCTGCACTGCTGGTGTAAAAATCCTATAAAGGACAATTTAGGGAAATCAAACAAAATTAATCCACACACCTTTTGATCCACTGGTTCAACATCTATAACTGTAGTCTGTTTTAATGTCAGAAAAGTGACAGATGCTGACAGAACACTTAGGATGATAAATCAAGAAGATTAGAAGAAAATATTATCAGTAAAAGCTACAAAAGAATATTGTGATATAAAATGTGATAGAGCTCAGAAAAGCAATGTGAAGTACTTCTATCAATACGCTGTTTTTGTTCTTTTTTTTAAGATAAAAAATATGTGTGTGTGTATGTGTGTGTGTGTGTGTGTGTGTCTGTGTCTGTGTGTGTCTGTGTGTGTGTGTGTGCCTACAGAGCTCAAACTCACATTATGTTCACAATGAGTATTTGTTGAATCACTGAATCAAGTATTTCATCTACCCTTTTATGCGGCATTTTATTCTCATATTGTTCTGGGCTTATCTTCTTGAACCAAAGCTCAGGGCACATGGGTTTAACCTGCTGTGGCAGAAACGGCGTTTGCTTTTAAAGTGAAACCTTATGTTTTAATGTTTTTGTTTCTGTAGCAGCTTGACAAGTCATGCCCTTCTCTAGGTCCCCTGTGCCTGGGACGAGGTTCCCTGTGGTGCTCACCAGAGAGCCAGAGTGTAGCTGAAAGGCTCAAAGCAATGATGACTGTGACTTAACTATAATAAGTAATACACAAAAATTATAATCCCGCTAAAATTCAAGCTGGTAGTGCACACATGCAACCCAGCACTTACAAGGCTGAGGCACGAGGTTAGTTGTGAGTTTGAAGTCAGCCTGGGCTAGATAGTGTGTTTAAAGGCACTCAGGGCTATATGGTAATATTCTGGCTCAATAAATAAAAACAAAAACAAATCTTGAATGTTGCGGATTCATTTTGTAATCATTCACGTACATTTTATTCCAGATTTTTCATGCATAGCCTACAAATATGAATTGTTTAATAAATTTTGAATTAATTGAAATGTATGCAAAAGCATCAATGATATGTAAGTGGTATTTATTCTTTCTGTTATTAGGGGTAATGCTGCTAAAACTAATACTTATGTAAGCCCTTATCAATTAAAAACTTCTCACTCATATTTGTTTTCCAGGACAATCTCAGCAACACAGTCTATGAGACTCTGGAAATGTTATTACTTTTTTTTTTAATAATAAGGGTGGGGTTTGGAGAGATTGTTCAGTGGTCAAGAGCACCTACTGATCTCGCAGAAGATCCCAGGTCGGTGTCTTAACACCCAAGTCAGACATCTCACAGCAGCCTGGAACTCCAATTCCAGGGGATCTGGTGTCCTCTTCCAGACTCCATCAACTCCTGCACTCATATATACATATCCTCACACAGCCTCACATGTACACACAATTTAAAATAAAATAAATACTGTAAATAATAATAAAGGTGTTTCTGAGCCTGTTGCATAATTACCGTTATTGCTACCTCTACTATCATGTGAAGAATGAATCAAACCACAAAGAAGAATACTGTGGAACTCTGTGATACTTTGCAATTAAACTTTCCAGCCAAGTCAGAGAACTTGGAGTATCCAAAGGGAAGAGCAATTAGCTCGAAAGTGGGAGGCAGACAAAGCTGAAATGGCAAAGGCTGTCAAGGTGAGCCACTCAGAAATGTCTGATGGAAGATAATTGTTTCTTATTTTACCCAAAAGGATATTTTGAAATTGCTGACTTGACACCTTCTCATTTTCTTAGAACATTTCAATGACTTTTGAAACCATGCACGGTTCCCTAGGAACTTTGTACCCTGTTGGCTTTTCTCAGTTTTTCAGCTGGTACAGCAGGGATATTTATCAAATGTTTGCAGATCTAGAAATTACTTCACAAGTCCAGGAGGTCAGCCTTAGGAAGGCTTTTCGTCAAGTAGTCCCTCATGCTCATTTTTAGTGAAGGAAACAGATGACTAGGGAAGAAATGTGGGTTTAACAATGGCTTAGACTAGGGGCAGAAGAAAATGCTCATTGTCCATAATAATAAACCACCTTTGTGCAGTATATGTTGAGGCAGAGTTAGGTAGGAATAAATGAGATGATATGCTCTTTACCTGGCTGTTTTCATTCCTCCATCTTGTCTCTCTATTCCTTTCTTCCTTCTATCTCTCCAATATATAGACATTGTCTATTTCACAAATTTGTAAAGTTTCTATGCTAATATTTGTTTGTATATGTATTGTGTCACTTTTCTTGGAGGGATGGGAATGAGTATCTATTAACCTCAGCTAGAGAGGTTGACAGGCAAAAGAAATGATCCCACCAGAGTCCAGCTTGATGAACCCATGAGGGACTATTGGAGTTACTTACAAGAGTGTACATGACTCCCAGGCAGCTACACTGCTACAAACCCCACCCCAGCCTGGGTGACAACTCATGAAAGCTGAGACTCTGGATCTTCCTGTATAACTTCAGGTTACTCTACACACCAGAAAGTCGCTCCCCAGCAGGCCTTACTCTTTCTATAATCTTTGGGAGGAGCTTGTGGATCTTGTACATTTGAGGCATTTTTTTTCCTGGACTTATAAGTTGTTGACTTCCTAAGCCTTGTAAGTTTTGTTTACTTCCTGAATCTTAAAGAGCTTCCCTCTAGGATGGAATGTTTCAATCCGGAGAAAATTTCTGTACAGTCATGTGTTAAAGCACTTCATACATTTTTATGATGTCATAAATGGCAGTGCTTTGGGTATGGGAAAGAGAGAAACTGTCATCCTGTTTAGTGAATTCTTTTTGGCGCAGATCAAGCCTGTGACTCAACACTCGAAGGATCCGTTTACTTGAAAATTGGACTGTGTGTTCTGTCTTCAAATTCATTTCACTTTGATACTAAATGAAACCTATTTTGTGTAGAAAATTAAAGTAGCTACATTTTTCTTCAACACAGAGAAATCTTTTATTTTATTAGCCTCTATCCCTTTCCATTTTTCATGACAGCACTGAATTTTCTTCTCTAAAACACAAACAAGTCAATGTAAGCATGGCTAGCGGGCTAAAGTGATTATGGGATAATTTGAGTTTGCCAGACCAAACAGAATCAATCATCATTGTTCAGGGACCCAGAGCACTAAATGGCTATGAAAGGATATTTCTGAGCCTTCATAAAGTAGGTTTTACAAACACAGAGGAAGGAACAGGTTATCAAACACCCCCTGGTATAGTCTGTTATTTTAAATTTTGTACCCCAAAATATAAGCTGTACATATGATGATTCCACTCCACTGTCTTAGTGCAAACTGAAAGGCATCTGGGCACTGGTAGAATGATGGGTCTAGATATAGGGTCCCAATAGCAAACTAGATTTAATAAATGCTATTTAAAGCTTGAAGTAACTGGTCCAGAAAATTAACTTACAGACCTATAAGGATGAATGGAAGATGACTTAATGACAGATTGGGAATCAGAATGGATTGATGGATCTTGTGTGTGTGTTTGGAATCAAGCCATCCATGACTGTGTGTTCTGTTGTTACTGTTTCAGGGTGAGGTTCTGAGTTTGCTTTCCTTCTTTGGGGGATTTCAATTGTTTTTCTATTTTTCCTACTTTCTGCTCTGAGAGTTATGTCCTCATAACTCTTCCCTGTGAAGGCTTTTGGAGCACACCTTCCCTTGGGGCATTTGGAGTCACCAAAAATTATTACAGAAACCTAGGCAATAATTTGCGACTGTTTAGTATTCACTTATTTGGACATTTCAGATTTTTTCTTCAGCTTTCAGGATAAATGGAGTTGTTTTTAACAGAATTGGGAAATAGGTGGATGGTCACAGACTATCATAAAACAGCTCAAATCGTTTTGTTTTTTTGTTTGTTTGTTTGTTTGTTTGTTTGTTTTCTCTCAATTACTTTACATTTAAAAATGTGGTTCTGGGGCTATGGAGATGGTTCAGTGGTTCAGCACTTACCACACAAGTGTGAGACTGGAGTTGGGGTCTCTAGAACTTCACATAAATTCAGACAGGGTGGGTGTGGCAACCACATGTAATTCCAGCCTTGGAACACAGAGACAGGGGAAGCCCCAGTATAAGTCGGTTGCTAAGGGAGCTATATCAATGAGCTCTGGATATGACTGAGAGACCTGCCTGAATGATTAAGGTAGAAAAGTAATCGAGAATCATTCCAAGCATCAATCTTTAACCCATACATATACCCACACACATGTATGCTCCTCCACCAAACATGAAAAACTGGAAAGGAAAAAAATGATTCTGTGTATCTTTGACCTAGGAGATTTTAAAATAAATAATAATCTTTTAGAACAAATTACTAAAATGGGAGGTCTCTCTCTCTCTCTCTCTCTCTCTCTCTCTCTCTCTCTCTGTGTGTGTGTGTGTGTGTGTGTGTGTGTGTGTGTGTGTGTGTTGAGGAAATAAGCTAGGGGTGAAACCTAGAAGGGAGTCAGGGGAGGAGGATAGGGCAGAAAACAGGTATTAATGTTGATAAGCTTTTTGGGTTTTTTGTCTTTTTGGGGGGAGGGGTTGTTGTTTTTTGTTGTTTAGTTTTGTTTTTTGTATTCCAATAAGCCCCTCTGTCAATGCAGCAATCCAAATCAGGCCAAATTAGGAAAAGGCCCGGTTTAATGGGTAAAGCATTCTTGGGTGATTCCCGGCCCCACAGAGAGGAGACGGGGATGAGAGACCAGAAGAACCATGTGTCTGTTTTCTGGGATGCAGCTTATATACCCTACGGTAGTGGTCTTGAGCCTCTCTGGGGGAGGAGCTGTGTTTGGCGGGCTTTGAAGGGGAGGGTTTAGAGAAAGAGATGGGGAGGGGAGTTGAAGTGGATCTTCCACCAAAACATTCCAGACTTTTTGGGTATAGTGATGCCAGAGTGCCAGGGGTTGAGGTGGAGCTCCCACCCAAACAAATGTATTAATGTATGTTCTGCAATCTGCTCACAGAGGAAGCTGTGACTGGTAACCATATCACAGAGTGTCCCATCTTGAGGTAAGATTGTTGCCTGTCCTATGCTGGAAATAGACATTGGCTACAGATCACTATGACTTCCACCGTGGAAGATGTGTAGTCTTCTAGGTGTTTCTAGTAGGGATGGAAGCACTCATTACTAAAGGGTAATTTTCCAAGGAAGGCAGCAACTGTGATTATTTAACAATCAGCACTCACCATGTCTTGTGAATATGTTCCCTAGCTAGGGAAGAGGTGGAGGGCAGGATATGAACAGTGTCCGTTAAGAGAAGAGAGAGACTGGATAAATGGTTCATTAGTTAACAGTCCTTGCTGTTCTTGCAGAGGACAAGTTTGGTTCTCAGCACCATTTGGGGCAGCTTACAACTTCCTACAACTTCAGACTATCCTAGGTAGAGAGACTAAGAGAGTCACAAGATCCTCCCTCTGTCTTAAAGACTTTTACCGACAGCCTGCACTATGAAAGGCAGAAAACAGCACAAACCAAAGGTAAGAATGCTAGAGTGATATTTTAATAATGAACATTTACATTTGCAATTCAATGGAGGAACAAGTGCTAGATCTGCTGTCAAAGGAGGGAAAGTTGAAAATATGTGTGTGCACGCATGTGTGCATGTGTGTGTGTGTGTGTGTGTGTGTGTGTGTATACACAGAACAACTGCTGTTTAAAAAATATCCTGAGACTGGTCCCTGAGGTGAATGAAAGAAATGGGGAGAATCCTGTGGTGGCTCCAGTGTTTTGCCAGCAAGATACAGTTTTGCTACATTTTACCCAAACACCCTAAGTCAACACAATTTTCCTTAGGCAAGTGGACAAGTTTCACTACCATCTTGGAATTCTACATATTATCCCAACAGATGAGGAAACCCATGCCACAGGAAAAGATATGCAAGAAGGGGACTGTACCTGCAGGGTTCCCTGATGACTAGTGTAAGCATTGCAGCTCGGACAGAAAAGCATTCTGGCAGCCAAGGAATACCGCAAAGGTAGCACCTTACAGTCCTGCTCCATGGAAAGGTTTCCCCAATGTAACAACTCTGCTCAGGCAGGGGAGGGTTTCCCCAGCGAAGCTGTCAATTCTTCTCAGATTCCCCCAGAGTGTAACAACTCTGCTATGCTAGTGAAAGGTTCCCCAGTGAAAGTGTTATAGTTCTGCTCTGCTCTGCTCCAACCAAGAAAAGAAGGTCTCACCCAAACCTCATTCAAGGGATTTATTGAGAGGGGGGAATCCAGGAGAGTGGCTGCCTCTGCCAGAGTGGAAAAGGAAGCTTCCAACTGAACAGGCAAAGGGCTTATACAATGCTTCTTCTCAAGGGCTGAGTTTTTCTAGGGTGAAGATTTTTAGGGTGAGAATTGGTCAGATTTCAATCCTTGAGCTTGGGGACAAGCTCAGAGATTGGCTGGATTTCATGCTCAGGGATTGGTTGGTTTCATGCTCAAAAATCTGCTGGTGTTTGTACTGAGTGAGTCAAGGACAGGGGGTGTTTGTTTGGCTCTGGTTTTAGGGCCAAAATACGCTTCTTTCACTAGCTCCTTTTAACATTGTGGCTCTGGTTTCAGGGTCAGGGTGTGTTTCTTTGGCTGGCCCTTTTACCCTACAACTACCATAAAGTGACTGACCTAAAATATTGTTGGCTGGTCTGCTAAAAATATATGAATAATATCCATGCTTTATAGGTAAAATTTGCAAAATGATGTCTTTACTAGGGTTCAGTGCATGTACCAACTCAAGGACACAATATAGCTCTGGATTCTCAACAGAAAGAGTAAATGCAAAGAGAAGGGGAGCATCAATATTGTGTTTTTGAGACAGTCTCCTGTAGCCCAGGCTAGCTTTGAACTTGCTATGTAGCTGCAATGGCATTGAATTCCTGATCCTCCTGCCTACACCTCTCAAGTTCTGGGATTTCAAGGTGTGTGCCACCATTCTTGGTTTGTGCAGTGCTGGTGATCACACTCAGAACATTCTGCATGCTAGGCAAGCACTGTACAAACTGAGGCACATCATGAGCTCACTGTTAATCTTTATGACACCATAAGATATTATTTACATCTTATTCCACAACTCAGAGCTCACTAGAATTGGAGGTTCTGGGCCTCAAATGAAGCATATTGCCATGAGGGTAGAAGGCAAGAGTAGCATTAAGTCATTAGTTGTAGCTGCTGGATGGGCACTGAGAATTCCTTGTATATAGTAAGGAAGGGCGGGAAGCTGAATTGCTAACTCAGGTATCTTGCCTGAATTATTATTAGGAGGATGTGCATCTCAGTTAGGGTTTCTATTGTTGTGAAGAGACACCATGACCAAAGCAACTCTTATAAAGGAAAACATTTCATTGGGACTGGCTTACAGTTTCAGAGGTTTAGTCTTTTATCTTCATGGCAGCATGTAGGCAGACATGGGTGCTAGAGAAAAAGCTGAGAGTTCTACATCTTGATTCACAGGCAGCAGAAGCAACTGTGTGCCACACTGGGCATAGCTTGAACATATGAGACCTCAAAGCCCGTCCCCACAGTGACACACTTCCTCCAACAAGACCACACCTACTCCAACAAGGCCGCACCTCCTAATAGTACCTCCCTATGGGACAAGCTGTCAAACACATGAGTCTATGGGGGCCACACCTATTCAAACCACCACAATGTGTTACTGATCTAGTATCAAACCAGGAAAGACTATAAAATTCAAGTGTTCTACTTGGACAGTTCTTGGCGCTACTTTGTTTAACTGTGACTAGATCTATCTACCTTTAGAAAAAAAGGGGTTGCCAAGGCTTAAGAAAGGTAGCCAGAAGTCTCAGCTCTTTGTTCACTCTGTGTCTACCTCATCAAGGCTGCGGACTCCCCAGGGGCAGCTCTTCCCAATTGTGGTAGCTTACATGTGCAACTGAACAAGGTGCGGTAGGAAAGGCTTGCCATATTTTTCAATATAGGACAACTCTAAGAAGCTAACCAAACTTACCTTAGTCTCATCTAAGATCCAAACAGAAAGTACAGAAAGAAACTATTTATTTGTTTGTTAACTTGTTTGTTTGTGTCTGTGCATGTGCATGCGGGAGCCTGTGGAAAGCAGAAAGAGAATATCAAATTGGAGTTACAGAGTTACAGGCAGTTGTGAAGTAACAGATGTAAATGATAGGAACCAAACTCCAATGTTTGCAATAGCAACAAGTGCTCTTAAGAGCTAAGCCACTTCTTCAATCTCTGTAATGTTTATTAAGCAATACCCATGCTTAACAAACAATTCTCAAGCTCCCATGTGCTGGTCATGTCCCACGGGAATTTTACAGAGTATGAAATTTTTCTGTAGAAAAGCATGTTATGAGTTAGATTAATGGGATTATGTCAGATACGGTGGCTGAGGAAGGAGGCTGAGGCAAGAGGACCAGTAAGGACCAGGAGTTTGAGACAAGACTGGGAAACATGACAAAACACTGTCTCAAAAACTTCTTTTCAATAATAAATCAATGGATGTATAAATCTTCATTGTTAATTTCATAGGATTTGAATCACCTCGAAGCACACCTCTGGCTGTGTCTGTAAGGGTGGTTTAAATGGCAAGGAAAGACCTATTCTGACTGTGGACAATGACATTTCCATGAGTTGGGATCCTGGACTTAATAGGAAAGAGTAAGAGGGCTGAGCACCAACATTCATCTCCCTACATCCTATCTACTACCATGTGACTAGCCACCTCTCCATTCTGCTACCACGACTTTCTGTGATGATGAGCTACAGCCGCCGCCGCAAACTATGAGCCAAAATAAACCTTTTCCTTCAGTATTTTTTTTTCAGATATTTTGCTAATCCACCAACAAGAAAAGAAAGGCAGCGATATTATGTGGCACAAAAGTCTTCATTTTAATATGATTTTTACTGGACCTTTTTAAAAAAATTTTTCACAGCCTAGAATGCATTCATAATTTATTCAATCACTTTTGTCCATAATTCTCCTCCCCTAGCCTCACAATTCTGTATCCCATTTTCAGAAGCATAAATTTCTACAGTTGCAAAAAAACTTGTATAGTCATCATTTTTAGAAAATGCTGGGCAGGGACTAAGTTCCAGCCACCTACATTCCTCTTATCTGTAATAGACAAGCTTCTCCATACCCTGTAAGAACTATCACACCCATCCACCAAACTTATGCTTACATTCAGTGTTCAGTGTGTGTAAGGTATCCTGATTTGAAAAATAATATTAAAGCAAGAGAAACAGAGACAGACGGGGGGGGGGGGTGAAGTGATCACCAGGAAGAGAAGTCACTGGTGAAATTACTTTTTGTACGTTCGTGAGGACCTGAATTTGAGTTCTATATTCTTTGTTTTCTTTCCCATTGCCCCTATATCACATAGCCTCTATTGTCATGATGAGAAGCAGTGTTCTTCCTATACAGAAAGAGCCTTTAAGCAGATTTTTTTCTGCTTCCAATAAGCTAGTAAGCCCTTCCTGTTTAATGTTGCCCCGGGTGCCCCAATTCAAGCCAATGGTTTCGATGAGTGTCCTTCGAGGAATCTAAGAAGCCTTAAGTTCTGGCTTTGGCTCTGTGTGATCTCAAATTAATCTAGTATCTCTGACCTCAGCAGTCTCACCTTTTCCATGGAGATGAGATTATCTGCCTTATGCCATCATGTTATGGAAGGGTTTGAAAAGTTCTCATGAGACAGATTCTTGAAAAGTTAATAACGTGTTACATTGCAGTGTGATTTTTATTACCTTAGATACCGCCTGGATGTCTAAGATAGTAAACCCATTCTTTAAATTTAGCCATAATTTTGAATTAATTTGATCCAACACAATAGAAGTGTCAATATAGTTGGGAACTGGAAGGAATTAAAGATCAATAATGATGAAAGACGGAACAAGGCAGAGGTAGGAAAAAATGGAGAATGCTTAGCTATAGCAAAATCCACTGTATCTGTTACTTCTCTCCTGCTGTGATAAAATGCCCTAAGAAAAAGCAGCTTAGGGGAGAAAGGGTTTCTTTTGGTTTACAGTTGGGGGGTGGTAATCCATCACACCAGGGAAGATGTGTCAGCAGGCCTGTTGAGGCAGTCTGGCATTCAGGAAGCAGACAGAGAACAGGAAGCAGACAGGCTATAAAAACACAAGGCCCATCCCCCATTAACATACTTCTTCCAGCAAGGCTCTGCCTCCGGATGATTCTATAACCTTCCCAAACAGCGCCACCGACTGGGGACCAAATGTTGAAATACATGAGTCTGTAGGGGACATTCCATACTTCAATCACAGCAAATACAAGATCCTTCCCAAGACAAAGTCATTTTAGGACACAAGGAAATCGAGCTGGAACTAAGAATAGATGCTTCCTCCTTTCTAGAAAGCATTCATAGTCCCAGAAGTTGCTATGAGAAAGGTGGCTGCTGGGAGAGAAAGTCATCAATGTCCTTTACCAACTGTAGGCTCCATGGGCAACAATACCAACCTTTGAGGAAAGATATGGCCAATCATACAATAGCAAGAATGTCTGATATTTAACCAGCCTCTTCCAGACTGGTCCACTAGTTGGGAGGGAATACATGCCTAGTTATGTAAACGTGACCAAAAGCTTGTAATTAGAGATGCCATAACCCTAGGAAGGAATGTGCTACATCTGTTTTGCTAAATGGACACATAGTTGAACTACCTCTCAAATTCTTGTTTATACCCATAGACTAGTGTTGCTTTCAGCTTGTGTTAGGAAAGTTTCTTCTTGCAGAGGGTGATGATTAATAAAAAAAAAAAAATCTCACAACTGGTCAAAGTGCTAAGACTAAGTAACTGTCGAGTACTGGGTCCTAAATACAGCATCTATATCACTCTCTAAAGACCAGGGAACATCATAAGAGAGGGATGGAGAATTGTAATAGCTAGAGGATGAAGAAGATGCTGCTAATGGTAAAGTCATCACAATCCTGAGCACATGAGAGCTGTGGCTCCCTACATACACACAGAAAAGGATGTAGTAGGAGAGGGAATGGTTGGGAAGAAGAGAGCCAATCAGAGTGTGAAAGGAATAAGAGGATAATGGTAGTTGTTATCATAATACAATCCATACATGCAGATAGTTATTAAAAACTAAATAATCATTTCAAACTAAAGAAAATAAAAATTAAAAAGTATGCAAGAAACTACCACTTAGTAAGTCGAAAGGAACACTGAGCTATTCAGCTGTATTATAATAATGGAAATAAACAAATCAACAACCCAAAAAGACAGAGGAATTGTCAGATGTAAATTGCATGGGACTGCTCTCAGCAAATTATATTCAACTGACTCATTTCCAAAATAATGAAGAAGATGCATCATGAACTCTAGATTGAAATATTCCTGAAGTATCTGATTGCTATAGCTCATAAAATTTTACTACAAGTAAATTAGCAAAATTAGTTTTATATGAGCATAGGAATGTGGACTGAAGCCCTGGAAGGAAATAAAGGAGGTTGGGGCAGAAGATAAATTAGTGTACCCAGTCACTTTCCATCACTGGGGTATTGAGTGGCTTGTAGCAACTCTCCCAGGACTTTGCTAATAGATGAGACATATGTACACACATGTGCCTAGGGCCTGACTAAGGCCTACTTGTGGAGATTCTCTATATTTAACAAGATGTATTAGGTGACCATGATTTGAGGTCAGGTCTGTGAATCACTATATAGTTGAATTTTTTGGGAAAAGGACAACCTCAGCCTAACCAATAACTGAAATTTCATTTTAAATTTACGTACAAATGTATTAACTGGAAGACAGTGCTCTTATAGTTTATTGGACCCCACTAAGCTGCCAAACCAAATCTGTGGGACATTGGATGTGTCTTACTCTCTACCTGCCAATGGACACGTCCCCCACAGATTCAGACCTGCATGGAAACCTATGGGCATGCCATCTGGGTCACCAGGCTGTATCTTCTCTAGTCCTACAAAAACAGAATTATGATTCTAGTCTGACACTTCCAAAAATTATCCTGGGGAAGATAAGAAGTGCAAGAGGAATAAAAAATGCTGAGTGATTAAATAAATATGGGAAACTCGGGTTAACAAACAAATGGATTTCTCTCCCGCAGAGTTCTTCATGGATATAAATGTGCATGGAACAGTATTGAACATATGCTACAGCATGCACCTTCAAAAACATGAACACCCATGAAACACATTTAAAGCTCACAGAACATTCTAGATCTCTTGGGGTTGCTCTCAATGCTTCAGTGATATGGACTTTGAGAGTCACTATGGCATGTGCACAAGGCACAGGCAGTAAAGTCATGAAGTCTGGCAATGCATTCTAGCTGTATCACATTTCCTGTGGACTCCATCATCTGGAGGACAATCACTCACTTTGTCAGACTTAGTAAGTGGCAAGATCTTGACGCATGAAAAGAATCAGATCACTCTTTGCCCTCTTCTGGCAGTTAGAAGATGAAAGTGAGAGTTTGGAGATGTCAGTCATTTTGCAGAGTGCAAACACAGCACCTAGCAAGCCCTGGATCCCATTCTTAGCATCCCATAAACCGGGACCAGTGGGACAGTGGGACATACCCATAGTCCCAGCACTCAGGAGCTGGAGGCAGTAAGATCAGAAGTTCAAGGCCATCTTTCAGCTACATAGCAAATTCCAGGGCAGCTTTGGATACATGAGAAACCGTATCTCAAAAAGTAAATAAATGAAAACAAACTTTTTTTAAAGGTGGTAATAAGCTATAGCCTCAGCCTATCATGTACTTCTACCCAGATCTCCGAATCCTAGGTGTTCATATTCTAGCAGAAAGAACTGACATGGAACAATTCATCCCTCCCTAAGAGTATCCTCTCTTCCGCAGTGGGGGAGTGATGTTCCACAGAAACAGCACAACAGCATGGCGTCCATGACACTCCAGTAGCTTCCAATCATGTAACATTTGCTAAAATTCTAGTTTTTACTCTTCTTTTGTTTCTGTGTATTCTAAACCTGCTTTTCAAACTTCATGTCTGTTCTCTCTCTGTCTTTTTGTCTCTCTCTCTGTCTCTGTGTGCTGTGGGACGGTCTGTATGTCAAATTGCTCTGATTGGTCAATAAATAAAACATTGATTGGCCAGTGGCCAGGCAGGAAGTAGGCAGGACAAGGAGAGGAGAATTCTGGGAAGTGGAAGGCTGAGTGAAAGAGACACTGCCAGCCACCGCAATGACAACCAGCATGTGAAGATGCCAGTAAGCCACAAGCCACATGGCAAGGTATAGATTTATAGAAATGGATTAATTTAAGATATAAGAACAGTTAGCAAGAAGCCTGCCACGGCCATACAGTTTGTAACCAATATAAGTCTCTGTGTTTACTTGGTTGGGTCTGAGCAGCTGCGGGACTGGC
>CABHPP010000977.1:0-30872 GCA_902168425.1 Peromyscus attwateri
TTTTTTTTTTTTTAATTGAAGAGTTTGAGGCACAGGTGAAATAATTTCCTAAACATACACAAATAATGTGTGGAAGAAGGAGAACTCAAACCTACAGAGATCAGATCTAAAACCCACTTCTTCTCTACTCTTCTACCGGAGTAGAAGTTTGAGAAAGGGTAAGTAATTTTCCCTAAACCTCAAAAAACTAGCTTGTTGGGAGTTTTAAGATACTAGTCATGTTCTAACCTTCATAAACCAAAGTCTTCACAGTTTTGAACCAATGAACTATAATTTCAAGATAGTTATTGGTACATGGAAAGTGCTGTTCACCAAACACTGTGAAATTAAATCCAAACAGGCAATAGCTGCAGCCAAGGGGCTGTTTGTTTATTGGCAAGAAAGCTGCCAGCTTGAATCTTCTAGTATCTTCTCCATATGACGAGTGATGGAGAAGAGACATGTAATTGAAAGTCAAACAGGCTTCTAATTCACTAGAGGAATTCAACAGTAGTGTTGACTTTGCTGTGGCTTAGAAATGACTGCATCTCCTCAAACCCTCTTAATGTGAAAATCCCGACCCTGGGGAAAATGTACAAACTGATTTCAGAAACAATGAACTTCCGGGAACAAAGAGGGTGAAATCTTGTTCTACTTAAAATCATCATAGTTAAAATTCCTCTGCTGAACTGTGTGTGATCTCTGTTGGGATATGTTGGCAGAACCTTGCTCTGAATGATCTCCAAGAGTGACATGCCAGGAAGGCGGACAAAGTAGGGATGATGCTCAGCATCACTCCTTAGCGGCTGGGAGCTCTTCAGCCCCCACCATGGGTACCCTGAGTGACTGCAGCCCCAGGAGCACAAGCTTAGAAAACATTCTTCGCCCTTGAAAACTCTCCATTGCCCCGTCACAAGAAGAGATAGTGTAGGAACCGTAGTTCCAATAGGAAGATGGTCCAACAAGATGGGCGGGGGCAGCCACAACCACATTGGCACTGGTGGAGTGGTAACTCCCCCTTATTCCTTATTCACAGGAAAGGATCTGATCTGCCACTCACCAAGCCTGCCTGTCGCTCTTGAACTCTTCAGTGTTCGGGAGGTAAATGTCAAGTCAGGCCATCAGATTCAGCAACCAGTCAATCAGTCAGTCAGTTATTCAATGAACCAACAACGGATAGGTTTATGTTTTACTTTATGTTGCATGCACTATTTGTTGCAAATTTAAGTTCAGTTGTTTACCTTATATTTTTTTAAAAAAAGATTTATTTATTTATTATGTACATAGTGTTCTGCCTGCATGCAAGACAGAAGAGGGCACCAGATCCCATTATAGATGGTTATATGTTACCATATGGTTGCTGGGAATTGAACTCAGGACCTCTGGAAGAGCAACCAGTGCTCTTAACCTCTGAGCCATCTCTCCAGCCCTGTTTACCTTATATTTTATCTGTCATTCTCACCTCCAAGGTGAGGTGACTTAATTCCTTGATCATTTTGTCAGGCAAAGTCTCCGACAGGCCTCATAGGAGCCAAAGGGAACATAAGTGTATTATTTTTTTCTATAATCTTATAGTATCTGTGTTTTACCTTATCTCTTTATATTCTTGTGTGTTAGCGTCTGTGTGTGCACGCGGGTGTATGCCTATGCATGTATCTGTGGAGGCATGTATACGTCTACACATACGTGCATGCGGAGGCCAGAGGACAACCTCAGGGATTGCCCACCTCGGTTTTTGTTTTGGAGACAGTGTCTGTCACTCATCTGGAACTTTTCAAATAAGCTAGGCTGGCTGGCCAGTGAGCAACAGGGACCTGCCTGTCTCTACTGCGAAGACTGCTCTGCCGTATCTGGTTTCTGCTCCTTCCCGTGAGTTTTAGGAATGGAGCTCAAGGCCTCACTCTTGAAGAACAAATGGTGCTCCACCCTGTACTTCTCTCTTTATATCCCTCGCCTCCCCCAGCGCAGCCATGGAAATAGGAACGCTCTCCTGGGACAGAGCAAACCAGGCCCAGCAGAGGCAAGCTGAGCTGCTACCCCGCCTGACACACCTGTCACATGGTCTTTGTATGGGAAGCATTCCAGCACAGGAGTCCCGGTCTACAGAACTGGATATTCTTAATTCAATATATTTTTTGTTTTTAAGAAAGAATTTTGCTGTGTAGTTGGGCTAGCCTTGAACTCATTATCCTCCTGTCTTAGCTCCCGAGTCTTGGTATGATAGGTGAGCACCCCAGATCTCGTTCAACACATTTGTTTTCTTTTCTTTCTTTCTTCCTTCCTTCCTTCCTTTCTTTCTTTCCCTTTTTTTTATTTTTTTAATTTTTTTTATTCCCCCCCCCCCAGACAGAGTTTCTCTGTGTAGTTTTGGTACCTGTCCTGGAACTTGCTTTGTAGACCAGGCTGGCCTCGAACTCACAGAGATTCGCCTGCCTCTGCCTCCTAAGTGCTGGGATTAAAAGTGTGCGCCACCACTGCCCCGCCACATTTGTTTTCTTTATAGGGTTTCTCTGTGTAGCCCTGGCCATCCTGGAACTTGCTCTGTAGACCAGGCTGGCTTCGAACTCACAGAGATCTGCCTGTCTCTGCCTCCCAAGCTCTGGGATTAAAGGTGTGCATCACCACCACCTTGCTCCTTTAATCAATTAATGGTGTATAATATGAAGAGATTTTCTAATGTGAAATTTTATTTATTTATTTATTTATTTATATGAGTGCTCAATTTGCATGATGGAAGAGGGCATCACACAGAAGAGGGCATTAGCTCCCATTATAGATAGTTGTGAGCCACCATATGGGTGCTGGGAGTTGAATTCAGGACCTCTGGGAGAGCAGACAGTGCTCTTAACCACTGAACCATTTCTCCAGCCCCTGTCAAATTATCTTTATAGCATTCACTTAAGTCTTATGTGGAAATGCTTTTAATTTCCAAGAATTGTTTCCTTTCTCAACTGATTTGTTTTGTAGGCCTGCATCTTTTTCAGGCTCTTTGTGAATATAGTTTTATTCTTTGCATATTTTCCTTGTATAAAATGATAGGCTTTAGCTGGGTGGCAGCGGCAGCTGCGGGGATGGCGCACGCCTTTAATCCCAGCACTTGGGAGGCAGAGGCAGGTGAATCTCTGAGTTTGAGGCCTACAGAGCAAGTTCCAGGATGGCCAGGGTTACCCAGGGAAACTCTAGCCCCACCACCACCACCCCACCACCCCTGCGGAAAAAAAAGATAAGGCTTCATGATAATGTTTCCATGAATGTATGTCATGTGTGCCCCACCCCTTCCCTTTCCTCTGGTCTCCTTCCTCTGTGTAGTTTTTTGTTTTGTTTTTGTCTTTTGAGACAGGTCTCTCTGTGAATTCCTGGCTGTCCTAGAGCTTGCTTATGTAGACTAGGCTGGCCTCGAACTCAGAGATCCATCTGCCTCTGCCTTCCATGGGCTGAGATTAAGGGTGTGTGCCACCGTGCCGGGCTGTCTTTGTGTTTTTAGCTCTCCAAATACAATTAATAGATGTTTGAAGGGAGTTTCTGCTTCTCATGAAATACTTGAATATTTATTTCTTCTGCCGTTTCTCTTAAAGCTTATCTTCATGTTCTTCTTTGGAAATTCTGGGACTGTGCATCATCTCCCTGCTCCGTGTATGTGTGTGTGTGTGTGTGTGTGTGTGTGTGTGTGTGTGTGTGTGTGTGTGGCCCCGTGTCCTTGTGTGTAGGCCAGAGCCAGAGGTCGATATCAGGTGTATTTTTAATATTTGAGATAAGATCTGTTAGTAAACTCGGATTCTGCCAAGTCTAGCTAAGCGGTCTGGTCAGTGAATCCTAATGATCTGCCAACCTCTGCCTCCCCAGCCCTGGGGTTTCAGGTGTGTACTGGTGTTCCTAGCTTTTATATGTGTGCTAGGGCACCCAATTCAGGTCCTTATGCTTGCACAGTAAGTACTTTGTCAACTGAGTCATCTCCACAGCTCCACAACTAAAAATTGTTGTAGGAATTTAGCAGAATCACTGTATGGGGTAGATATTAGAAAGAAGAGCTGTTTTTTAGAAGTACTTTGACCTTGAAGAATCCTTGTGGAAAACAGCGATTGTTTCTCGTGATCTGTAGAATTGTTTTGCAGAAGGGGCTTTGTAGACATCTCATGACTTTGGTCACAAGACACCCCAGGCAAACCTGAGGCTCTTGTATTATTGTGTATTGCCCAGGATACATAATAATAGGACTAGAGGCGTGGAGGCATGTGATGCTCTCCTTCAGCAAGACATGTAAATTAAGATTAGGGATCTTGGTATGAGGAAATACTTAGTGTAACTTTCAATAAATACACCTTTGTATGGCTGTTCGGGGTTCAGTTCATCAGAAGAGCTGTGCCTTCCTGCTGACACGTAGGACTTAAAAACTCATCTTGGGGGTGCCTTCTTTCTTTAATTGACCCGTGCTACATGGTGCACCCTGACAAAAAATGTTAATGAAAAAATTATAAAAGTTAACAAATATTGACTAGAAAGACTATGACTATTAACTTTGGTATACAAGGGAGATATTCAGTCTGGCATTTATGTGACTTTCATGCTATTTTTCATTTTTTGTTTGTATCAGTATTCAATCAACCCATTGATCTAGTTCTAGTATATAAACTATAGAAAACTTGAAACATTGTCTAAAAGGAGAAAAAGCCCTTACTTTATCCAATAACAGCAAGGTCTGAATAGAATTCTAATTAAGGTTGGAAGTTGTTAAAAACGAATTTATGCCAGGCGGTGGTGGCGCACGCCTTTAATCCCAGCACTCTGGAGGCAGAGCCAGGCGGATCTCTGTGAGTTCGAGGCCAGCCTGGGCTACCAAGTGAGCTCCAGGAAAGGCTCAAAGCTACACAGAGAAACCCTGTCTCGAAAAACCAGAAAAAAAAAAAAAAAAAAAAACCAAAATAACAAAAAAACGAATTTATTCAATTCAGAATTGTCGGGGAAGATGAAGAGCAGCCAAGTCCTCTATATTGCATGTTATATAGAAAAAGGTAAATTAAGACACTGGATGCCACCTGGAAAGAGTGATAAGCCTAATGCATTAAACATTGTATCACAGGGGCACAGCCTTACCCCTGAAAACACTGATTCTTTTTGTCTTTCTTTGTGAGCCAATGAAGACAGTTTTCAAAAGGAGAAATAAGAGTAGTGTGTAACATGGAAAAATAATAAACCAACTTGAGGCAGTGTCCATTATAGCTGAATCATGTGCTGCCATTATTCATCTGGTGTATCTATATTTGAGGATAAAGCCTTGTAAGAGGTAATTAATATCAAACAGTAAGTGACTCCACAACACTACTTTGATAGTGTTGTGCCCAGATCGTGACCCCCAGAGAGACCACCAAAGACGAGCATGCTGGAATGCAAAAGCAAGGTTTAATTGTGGATATCCAAAAGCAATACAAGCCTAGGCAGGGACTTCGTCCAATACATCCAACGCAGTGGAGGCTGGAGGAAGTGCCCGCCTGTCTGCAAGCTCAGTTTTTAAAGGGAAAAATCACAAGGTTACATGCTAGTACGGGTACAATTCTGATTGGCTCGCTTCTAGGGGCATTCTAGAAATCATGGCTTAATCTTACTAAGGGGGTGGTGGGCTGCCCTCAGGTGGGGGCATCTGGTGATTACACAGTCACTATGGAAACTAGGGTTGGGACATTCTATGTTAAACAGTTACCTAGGGGGCCAGGGAGTGGACATTCCACAGTCCGCAGTCCTTGACTCTGTACTTCCTGGTTTCTGGAATCTGGACTGACTTGTTTCAGTAACTAATGGCCTATTCCTAGAAGGAGAAACCTTAGGCCTTAGTTTTTGGGTGAAAGCATTTTGGTCTTATTTCTAAGATGGCTCATTTTGGTCTCAAAGAGGCAGTGTCCATTATAGCTGAATCATGTGCTGCCCTTATTCATCTGGTGTATCTATATTTGAGGATAAAGCCTTGTAAGAGGTAATTAATATCAAACAGCAAGTGACTCCACAACTCTACTTTGATAGCACTGGTGTCCTAATAAGAGGGGGAAGACACGTGGGGACTGTGTACACAAGCAGAGCCTAGAGGTCGTGCGAGGACACAAGAAGTCAGGAAGAGTGGTTTCACCAGGAGCCAACCCTGAAGGTGCCTTGGTATTAGAGCTTTTAGATCTGTGAGAAAACACATTTCTGTCACTTAGCCTCCTGCTCAGTGGTAGTTTGTTAAAGTAACCTGTATTAGTTATTTACTTGTCTTGTTGTAATAAAAACAAAAACAAAACACAACACCTGGTAAAGCCCCTTAAGAAAGCAGTAATTTATTTTGGCTCACAGTCTGAGGATACAGTGCGTCATGGTGGGAAGTCATTCGGATAGGAGCTCGAGGCAATTGGTCACATTTCATCCACAGTCCGGAAGCAGAGCTGTGAATGCTGGTGCTCGGCAATCTTCGTTCCCTTTGGTCCAGCAGTTAGGATGGGTCTTCCCTCTTTAATTAGCCCAACCTAGAAAATACCTCTCAGACAGGCCCAGAGATTTGTCTTCAAGGCGATTGTAGATCCTGTCAAGTTGACATTCAGTATAAACCATCACAGAGCCTGAGCTGACTGATACAGGGTCCTCACATCCTCCTTTATGATGCTTTGATTAGCCTGCTAAGATCCTTTCCAAACGTTTTCAAAGGATGCTGCTCAACTTTTCAATCTCATCCCTTTCTTTTGTACTTGTTTGCTCTATTTTAATCATTTCTGGTCATTGTTGTAGTGGTAGCTTTAATCAATAAAATCTCATGAGCTGGGGATCCAACTCCGTGTAGAATGTTTTGTTTAGTATGTGAAAAATCCTGGTTTTGATCTCCAGCACCAATAAATAAATAAGAATAAGTATTTGTGGCATTTTTTAGACTAATGAGGAAAAATATAGTACCATGTGATTTTTGTTCTTTGGAAAGACCATTACAGTTACAATATAAAAGGTTTCTCACAGGTTCACATGTTGAAGTTTTAGTGACTAGTTGGGTTGAACTATTTGGTGAACTGGTAGAAACTTCAGTAGGTGAGTCCCGACTGGAAGAAGTAGGTCATTGGGGACATGACTTTGAAGGATATCTTCTTCCTAATTCCTTTCTCTCCTCTCTTTGCTTTCTGGTTACAGTGAGATGAGCCACTTTGGTCAGCCACACCCTTCTGATATTTTAATAAGGCCCAGAAACAATGGAGCTATCCAGCTGTGGACTGAAATATCTAGAACCATGAATCAAAAAAGTAATTTTCTTCTGTTTATATTGTTTCACTTAAGTATTTGTCATACTAATGAGAAACTAATAGGACACTCCCCCCACCCCCAACACATACACAAAATACAATTTCTAACTCTGATTTAGAGTCAGTTTGCCAATACCTTTATTTCTGCACACATTAGAAGTGCTTTCTTTATATTTATGAATGTAAAACTATTTGAAAGCCAGTGACCTTCCTTATCAGCCTATGGAGGTTATGGTGTCTGTTCCTACAAAGTAGTTAAATGAAGCTATTATTATTTGTAAACCTCTTAAGAATTCTATATTAAATATCATTGGTTTCAGTACCTCACATGGTGATATATATGAATGTTGTTTTTTTAGTTGCATACAAATAAATTCTGAAAATTTTTACAGGTAGTCAACAAATCCAATGTAAAAGAAAAGACTCAAATGAGTACTAATTATTAATGATACGTGAAATGCTGTCTTACATGTGAAGTCATTAGTTTTTAGTGGCAACTTATGACACCCTCAGAAAGCTCCTAGCTTCTGAGTTTGTTTTTTTGTCTATAAAAAGAAAGTCTTCCCAGATCCTATTTGTAGTTTCTTCTTAGATACATGGTTCACAGGAGAAATTGAGAGCCTTAGGATATGACTTCTAAAATTCTTCCAAGTTTCAAATTCTCTTATTCATATGCTGTGTCTTAGTTAGGGTTTCCATTGCTGCAAAGAGACAACATGACCACAGTAACTCTTTTTTTTTTTTTTTTTTTTTTTGGTTTTTCGAGACAGGGTTTCTCTGTGTAGCTTTGCGCCTTTCCTGGAGCTCACTTGGTAGCCCAGGCTGGCCTCGAACTCACAGAGATCCGCCTGGCTCTGCCTCCCGAGTGCTGGGATTAAAGGCGTGCGCCACCAAAGCCCGGCATCACAGTGACTCTTATAAAGGAAAACATTTAATTGGGAATGGCTTACAGTTTCAGAGGTTTAGTCCATTATTGTCATTGAGAGAAGCATGGCAGCATGCAGGCAGACATGGTGCTGGAGGAGGAGCTAAGAGTTCTACATCTTGAGCTGCAAACAGGGAGTGAACTGTCTATCACACTGGGTGTAGCTTGAGCGTATGAGACCTCAAAGCTAACTCTCACAATGACACACTTCCTCAAACAAGGCCACACCTCCTAATAGTGCCATTTCCTATAAGTCAAGCATTCAAACACATGAGTCTATGGAGATCATACCTATTCAAACTACTACATGCTGTAACTCAGTCTGAGCTATATGGCATACTGGAACATTCCAAATTGTAGGATCTATGAACAAAAGCCAGAGAATACAAACAATGGAGAAAAGATACAGCATTATTAACTTCCCTAAGGGAAAGGTGGTAGACACATCTTTGACACACAGGTGCGTTAGTATATTCTAGGTGATCTGTGTTAACATAGCAGTGTTCTCTAAGAGAAAGAACTGGATACTGAGAGAGGTGAGCATAGTATTGTGTGCAGGATTTCTGGATAACAGCAAGTCAGTATCAGTTGGATTTCCATGACTGTAAACCAGGTAGCGCTATCAGAGTAGTCTTTGCAATGAATACCAAGAGCCCTGGAGGGTTGAATAAGCTCAACAAAGGCAATCTGGACTATAGTTTCCCTGACAGGGATTCAGGACCAAGGTCTGTTTCCAGAAGAGAGAGATGCATGGGGACCAAGCAAATGAGTGGGTCCATTAGATTGGCTCAGCCTGGAAGTCAGGAATTATCTAAGATCTGTGAGAAATACACTTGGTGGAATTCTTGTGTTGAGTGGGAGATTAAACTAGACAAACCAACTAGGTTCTCATTTTTTATTCCTCCCCTTTCTTCACTCAGTCAGAATCTCTCTTATCCCAGGCTGGCCTCAACCTCATTGCGTAGCTAAAGATGGTGTATCCTACAACACCTGGTTTTGTGTGGTATTGGAGATCAGCCCAAACTCAGGACTTTGTGCATGCTAGGCTGAGCTACCCTTTCCTTCCCTTCTTAATAAGTCAAAGTAAACTTCCTAGGATGATGAACCCGGAGCTGGAGTGGGGCAGCTTCTCATGTTAACCTCCACTAGAAATGTAGTTCACTCACGTCGCTTCTTATATGCTAGGCCACATTTGAGTTGATGTTCCCCGACCTCACTTTCAGTGACTCCTCTCTTCCTTTTGCTGGATTCCTTGAATTCTGATTACTGGTTTGTGTGCCACTGATTTGATTTCCCATTTTATTTACTTTTTCAGTTTTGAGGATGGAACCTAGGACATTGTGCATCTAGTCGAGCACTCTACCACCGATCTACAGCATTAGCCCGCTTGATGTCTCATTTCCGATATGAAACACTGTCCAAGCTTGAAAATCTCCCTGGACACAGTTCTGATGTTCATCTCCTGTGCCTCCCATTACTACCTAATGAGACTTTCCTTGGGCCTCAGGGGACACACTAGATGGGCTGTTTTAATTCAGCCTTACTGCTGAGAGGGGAAAGTTGGACAGAGTTCTCCATCATGATGCCCGTCTTCTGTGTAGATTCTAAACGAGGCAGGAAGTGACCTGAGCCAAGTACTTCCAAACTATACTTTTCAAGAAGAGAGCATTTGAGGACAAAGATTAAATTATAGGAATGGAGAGAGGAGAATGAGATGAAGCTATTTTTTGAGCAGCGGCTAAAGATATACTTGGAAAAGGGAGACGACTGTCGTAGGTTTGAGTTCCCAGAAGCGAACTCTGTGTCATGGATTCATGTATAAGTCATCTATTAAAGAAGTTGCTTCCAAGAGAAGCTGGCAAGGGAATAGGGGCTGTGGGACAAAGACTGGAAAGAGGCTGAGCAAAGCTGAGCATTTAGTATTACATTAATTTCTTATTGCTGTACCGCAGACTAGTGACAATGATTTTTATCATCTCACAGTTTCTGAAAACCCTCAAATTCAGGCACAAGAAATGGGCTTCTCTGTCCAGGGTCTCATGTGGAGCTGTGGTCTGCCTGAGACTTAGGGTCCTCATCTACACTCACAGTTGTTGGTGATATTCACTTTCCTGCAGCTGTAGAATTCACAATGACTTGTTTCTTCAAAGTAGACAGTGCAGCAATCTTTTTGGTATTAGGAAAGGTACAAGACCCCTTTTAAAGATGCGCCTACTGCATCAGACTTGCCCCCAGCTAATCTCCTTTTTTATGAAACAAAGGCAGCTGAGAGACCATAGTTATCTGTACAGAATCTTCTCACTTTTTCCAGATGATGTGACACAATCATCAGAGGGCTATTTTATCACGTTCACAGATCCTGTATATACCCAAGGGTGGGGTACTGCTGCCATCTTGGAATTCTGCCTAGAAATCATAGATGTATTTATAGCTGGAGTTTTCTCCAGTCCTGCCTGGCCCACGGTCAGGACAAATCTCTCTCACCCACCAGTCCCACAGCAGCTTAGACACAACCGAGTAAACACACGGAGACTTATATTGATTACAAACTGTATGGCTGTGGCAGGCTTCTTTCTAACTGTTCTTATATCTTAAATCAACCCATCTGTGGCTCCTTCCATTGAGCTGGCCATCCATGAGCTGTTACAGTAATTAAGCTCACCATGTCTCTGGCCAATAAGAGGCACCATTATGCCTTTATTGTTCCAGAATACCATTATCCCCATTGTCATGAAGAGAACAGTTCCATTATGGCATCTTGGCAGTCAAGAGCCCACAATTACATCAAAGGTTCTGTGTTCTTCTTCCAATATAGAACAGTATAGTACAGTACAGTACAGTATAGTACTATACATATGTAGCTGGAAGTTTTCCTGTGTCCCACAGCTACTTGGTCCCAAATAAACACACAGAGGCTTATATTCATTACAAACTGTTTGGTCTATAGCTCAGGCTTCTTGCTAGCTAGCTCTTAGATCTTAAATCAACCCATTTTTATTAATCTATATATCACCATGTGTCTCATGGCTTTACCTGTGTTTATTACATTTGGTCCTCTAAGGCTTTCAGCGTCTCCCCTCACTCCACCTTTCTTCCCCTTGTCTCTTTGCTTGGATTTCCCGCCTGGCTATAACCTGTCTTGCCATAGGCCAGACCAGCCTCCTTATTAACCAATGATAGCAACACATATTTACAGCATACAGAAAAACTATCCCACACCGCGCGCGCGCGTGTGCGCGCACGTGCGCGCACACACACACACACACACACACACACACACATATATGTAACAGTATATTATATACTTATTAAATTTAATTTTAGGTGAAAGGAATGTCTTCTGGCTCTGTGCTGGGAACATGGATAACTGGCAGACTCATAAACCTTAAGTAATAGATTCATCCTGACACAGTTTTGTCTCTGTGACTTTTAATGACACCCTCAACACTCTGCCAAAGCATTTCTGGCATCTCCATCTCTTTTAATGTGGGCTACCCCCCACCAAGTTTCCAAAAGCCATTTCTTTTTTTTTTTTTTAAAGATTTATTCATTTATTATGTATAATGTCTGCTTGCATGTATACCTGCATACCAGAAGAGGGCATCAGATCTCATTACAAATGGTTTTGAGCCACCATGTGGCTGCTGAGACTTGAACTCAGGACCTCTGGAAGAGCAGGCAGTGCTCTTAACCTCTGAGCCATCTCCAGCCCCCAAAAGCCATTTCAATAGCACATTAGAGTGGATTCCACTGCCAGGGCATGGATCTTAAGTCACAGGATAGTACTTTGATATCACTAGTCTCTCCATCGTCTAGCTTAACATACTGACCTTCATTGCATTCCCAGACTGACTCCTGGGCTGACCTTCTGACCTTGAAACTCCCTCAGTGAGTACTCTATTTCCTTAGCAGGGCCAATACCCCTTAGTCAGGTCACAGTGAGATTTGTCTCTTATTATTGGTCCAGTGACAAGGAAGGGAGCAGGTCACTGAAGCAGAAATGAGCAAGTACTGTCTTGGGAAACACATGACATCTGCATGTAGCACGAATCTTAAAAGGTCTTATTAATAAAAACAAACCTGGAGCCAGGTATTGGGATGAACACTCAAAGATCAGAGAGATAGAACAAGCCCCACCTAACCTCACCTCGCCAACTTCTCAGCCAATCCTGTTTCTTCAAACTGGAAGCCTCTGAGTCCTTATCCAGAATGAATCTCAACTTCACTGCTGCTAAAAGCCTAAAAGCTTAACCAGACTTAACCAGTTCCTGGTCCTCATGCCTTATATACCTTTCTGCTTCCTGCCATCACTTCCTGGGATTAAAGGCATGTGTCACCATGCCTGGCTGTTTCCAGTGTGGCTTTGAACTCACAGAGATCCGATGGATCTCTGCCTCCAGAATGCTAGGATTAAAGGTGTGTGTGCCACCATTTTCTGGCCTCTATGTCTATCTAGTGGCTGTTCTGTTCTCTGACCCCAGATAAGTTTGTTAGGGTGCACAACATATTGGGGTACACAATATCACCACATCTGCGTTACTTAAAGTCTCTATGTCATCTATAAGCAAGGGACAAACTGCTGTTCTGTAGCAAGAGAATGGCCACTTCAGCAGACACAGAGAGCCTGAGGTTCTCAAGAGCATCTATCGGATCTTGCCGTCCTGTCTCAGGTTCACACTCCTCTCCAACAAGGCCCTGCCTCTGGCCTTGAAGATTCGATGAAGCTGCAAACTGAGGTTTCTCTGAAGCTCTGCTCCTTTTACAGTTATGGGCTGGCCTGGTCTTAAGCACTGCACCCTCTGCTCTCTGGGAGGAGAGATGCTTTTAAGTGGTACCCAGGAGGCTTTCTGACTTTCACACCTGAGCTTGTCATTTTCTCTTCAGTGCATCAGTGATGCACAGAAGCAGTCATCCAGTTTCACAGTCCATATAATTACCATTTCTCTCATTTTCAGAAAACAAAGAAATCGCACCAGTCAGTTTCTCTCCTTCTGTGTCTTATTCCATTTCACCACTGCAAACATCTCAAGTCCACAGTATGCAGGGATTATCTGTCCTCCACTTATCTCACTCATGAGGGAACCCTAGTGGCACATGGCCAGCCATGCTCCAAGCACGAACCCCATACATCTCAGTTACTTTTCTGTACACCAGGACCAACGCGATTTATAAAAGAAAGAGTTTATTTGGGGATTATGGTTCCTGAGGATTAAAGTCGTGCTGTGGAATAATGCTTTTGTACACTGGTTTAATAAAACGCTGATTGGCTAGTAGCCAGGCAGGAAGTAGAGGCGGGATAAGCAGACAAGGAGAATTCTGGGAAGAGGAAGGCTGAGTCAGGAGACGCCAGCCCGCTGTCCAGGGAGCAGCATGTAATGGCACCCAGGTAAAGCCATGGAACATGTGGCGACATATAGATTAACAGAAATGGGCTGAGTTTAAATGTAAGAGCTAGTCAGTAGTGAGCCTGAGCTAATGGCCGAGCAGTTTTAATTAATATAAGCCTCTGTGTGTTTACTTGGGTCTGAGCGGCTGTAGATCAGGCGGGACACAGGAAAACTTTCAACTACAGAGTCTAGAGGTGCAGGTGACTGGAACAGAAGCTGAGAGTTCACATCTCTAACTACAAACACGAATGAGAGAGGGATAACTTGAAATGATGGGAGTCTTTTGAAACCTCAAAGCCCACCTTAGTGACATACTTCTTCCCACAAGGCCATACCCTCTAATCCTCCCCAAATAGCCACCAACTGGGACCATGTATTCAAATGCCTGAGACTTATAGGGGGACATTTCATTCAAATCACCACACCATGTTTAGAGTCAGTTCCTAGGGCCCCTTTCAAAATCTACTCCCTTTGGTTCAGTTTCCTTAAAAGCAGACTGAAATAAGGGTTTGTGAGGCAGGGCTTTAATAATAGGCATCCCCTGGAGAGACACATGAGGAAGTAGAGAAACAGGACAGAGAAATGGAAGATGGAAGCAAGTGTGCAATTTCAGGGCAAAGCCTCAGCTTCAACATATGTTGGTTAGGAACTCAGGAGTGGAAGTAGAGGGTGGGAGTGGGCTGGAGGAATATGGGTGACAGAGGGTTAAATCAGGAGGCCTTTGTATTGTGTCTATTGAATCAGGGTGACAAGGAGTCTGTGTGTGCATGTGGTGTGTGTGTATGTGTGTGTGTGTGTGTGTGTGTGTGTGTGTGTGTGTGTGCGTGCATGTAGTGTGGTGTTTAGTGGTTCCTCAGTGTCAGAGAGCTTCTTCTGGCCCACACTTTTTTTTTTTTTTTTTTTTCTTGGTTTTTCGAAACAGGGTTTCTCTGTGTAGCTTTGCGCTTTGCGCCTTTCCTGGATCTTGCTCTGTAGCCCAGGCTGGCCTCGAACTCACAACGATCCGCCTGCCTCTGCCTCCCGAGTGCTGGGATTAAAGGTGTGCGCCACCACCGCCCGGCTGGCCCACACTTGTGTTTCCACTTATTCATTTGCCATCAGAACAAATGTGCCCATATTCCAATATTGATAGTACAAAGGATCACGGTGACTAGTTCTCTGCCCTTTGCTTCACTGGGGATGAATTGCTACACCATGCTTATTTATAGTCACACAAAGCACATAGGACAGTGGACATTGATGGATCTTTAATGCATATCCATCAGCCTCAGGCCTCGTTAACAAGTGCTTCGGATGGGAATCACATATAATCATAGTTAAGAACCAAACCAAAGGCCAGCTCTTAGAAATTATCCAAATTTTAAGAACTAACATCTGGTAGTTCTGGTAGTGGGCAGTGGCATGAAGTTGATGAAGTGACATCCTTTATTGGGCTGGTGTATCCAGTAAAATTATTATATGCCAAAGATTTTTTTTAGGAGACTTATACTGATGAATAGTCTGCACATCTTCTTAAGCTTAAAAATTAGTGGAGGAGGCACATAAACATATAGCTGTATATGACAGTTGTACTGTGTGTAACAATAGAGGCATAAATGGGCTCTACATACTGTATAGTTACTTAGAGGATGTCTTATTGTAACCTCAAGAGTACTCGGGAAAACTAAGGTGACAGATGACAGAGACAGAAGACCCCGGAATCTGTGGTCCTTCTCCATAGAGATGAAGTGGGAGTATTAAGCTGTATCTGCTTCTGACTGCCGAAGCTTCAGTATGACGGGGACATGGCTTAAATTGTCACAGTGGATGATTAGAGATAAGTAATGAGGCTAAAGGTGATGGTTATTTGAAAAATATGTACATAAAACACACTCCCTGGTTCTCTTCCTCAGGTTTCAGAGCTAGACACAACTCCCCAGCTCCTGCAGGACAGGACACCAGATGCTTATAATCTGGAGAAATTAAAATGAAGATTTACGCTTGAGGCAGTCACACAGAATGATCATGTGGGTCAGTGTAGAAAGCTTGCCTAGCATGTATGAAGCATATGTCAGAAGAATCCACACCAGTAAGCCTCCCCGACAGAAGACACTTGAAGACAAAGGTGAAACTATCCAAGAGGCTACAGGGAAGAGCAAAACCACAACAGAACAGCAGTCAGGCAAATGAGGGACAGGAAAACACCAAACACCACAGAGTAAACAAAATGACAGGAATGAATGCATCCCTTTCGAGAATAACTGATATTGATAATATCAGTTCATTAACTAAAGGGCACAGACTAGCAGATTGGATTGGGAACTAGATTCCATTAATCTGTTGTCTCCAAGAAACATACCTCACCATCAAAGACAGGAACCAGTTTAAGGCGAGAGAAGGTATTCCAAGCAAATGGAGGCAGGAAATAAGTAGATGCCACTGTTCTAATATCTCTTGAAATAGACTTCAAACCAGTACTACTCAGAAGGCCACTTTATACTGATTAAGGGGAAAACCCATCAAGAGTACATTACAATTCTAAACACGGATACATTAAACATAAGTCAACCAATTTCATAGAACAAATACCACTATATATAAAGTCAAAGATTAGCTACAACACAGTATTTGTGGGTGACTTCAGGATCTCACTCTCACCAACAGGCCATTGCTGCTTCCTTATGTGGCTTGGGTCCCAGAACCCCAACTAGGGGCATCAAGGTAATGAAAAAAGGAGACACACATATACAGAAATGCTGGGATCAGGTGGTCTGGGCTCTCGGATGAAGACGCCTGCTATTGCTGTATGAAAACCTGATAATTGTTGGCATGGCTCATGTTCTTCAGAGACACTCTTGGGGCTGTTTTTTAGAATGACTTTGTACTATGACTGTACAGCCTCCTCAAATTCTAAGAATGAAAGGAAACAGATACAAGTGCTCTTCCCAGCGCGGCCCCCATGGCTGTGGTACATGTGCTGAGGAAGCCATCACCTGAGCTGACAGTGAAGGACTCAGGTTAACTAGACAGTTGACTGGACGGTTGAGTCAGAGGCTTAGGCATTAGGATGGGCGGTTCCTTCATTGTCCAGTGGATGTTTACTGCCGGATCTGCCTGCTTTCCCTGGCTGCCTTTTCCTGCCCTTCATCTGCCACCACAGCTGCTGCCAGCTCCTGCTTGGTGCCCTGAGTAAAATCTCACACATGAAAACTTCCAAGTTTTACATTGTGAAGAAGAAAGAGGAGGAGGAAGAGGAGGAGGAGGAGGAGAAGAGAAGAAGAAAAGGAGAGAAGAAGAAGAAAAGAAGGAGAGGAGAGAGAGAGGTGTGTGTGTGTGTGTGTGTGTGTGTGTGTGTGTGTGTGTGTGTGTGTATGGTTTGCACAGGCAAGTATGGAGGCCAAAAACCAACTTTTGGTAGTTGGTTCTCTCCTTCCACCTTGCTTTTGAGCATGGTCTCTTGTTTCTACTCTGCTAGGCATTCCAGGCAAGGTGATCTACAGATTCCAGCAGACTCTCTTCTCTCTGCCTTCCACTTCCCTGTAAGAGTGCTGAGATTGCTGGGCAGTGGTGGCACACGCCTTTAATCCCAGCACTCAGGAGGCAAAGACAGGTGGATCTCTGTGAGTTTGAGGCCAGCCTGAGTTACAGAGTGAGTTTCAGGAAAGGCACCAAAGCTACACAGAAAAGCTACACAGAGAAACCCTGTCTCAACACCCCCCCCCCCCAAAAAAAAAAAGATGAGTGCTGAGATTACAGCTGAGCCATCAGATCTGCCTTGTTTTACAGGGGTTGGGACTCAAACTTAGACCATCAGGCTTGTATGACAAATGTTTTCTACCACTGAGCCATCTTTTTTCCCCCTTGAAAATTCTTTGGAAGACTTACTTGTTTTTATTTATATGGATGGGTGAGTGTCTGAAGTGGTGTTGGATCCCCTGGAACTGGAGTTATAGGTGGTAGTGAGCTACCCTGGGGATGCTAGGTCCTCTACAAAGAGCAGCAAGTGCTCTTGATTCCTGAGCCATCAACCCAGCCCTCTCTTCTTTATTTTTGGCAGGGATTGAACCTAGGGCAAGGCAAACATTCTATCAGAAAGTGTTTTAAGCCAAAGTTCCAGTTCATGTTTGAAAAAATATTAAATTAATTGAAAAGAAAAGGAAGCCATATCACTTCCTGTTTCCTCCTCCCAAGTGCGGGGATTAAAGGTGTGTGCCACCACTGCCTGGTTTCTATGGTTAACTAGTGGCTAGCTCCGCCCTCTGATCTCCAGGCAAGCTTTATTTGTTAGAGCACAAACAAAATATCACCCCATGGAGTCTTTAAAGAGGTAACTAAGTTGAATGAGGACATTAGGGTGGGTCCTAATCCAATATGACTGCCCTCTGGGACACATGGGCACAGCAGAAGAGCCCAGGGAGAAGGTGGCTATTTACAGGCCAGAGAGAGTTCCCTGAAGGAACCAACACTATTGACACCTTGAACTCAGACTTCTTACCTCGAGAACTGTGAGAACATATATTTCTGTCGTTTTAGTCTCCTAGTCTGTGGTGCTCTGTTATGGCGGTCCTGCAGACTGAGTCAGTGGGAAACAAAAGGTTTTCTCTTTAAGATCAGGATCAAGGTAAGGATGTCCCCTTGCCAATCCTACTTAACATCTCATTGAAAGTCATAGCAGATACAATAGGAAAGAAAAGAAATGTGTATGGATTTGGGGAAAATAAAACCGTCCTTGTTTGCAGGTGAAAGGATTGTTTACATACAAAATCACAGTGAATAAATAGCAACAAACTCCCAAGCCCCAATCTTGTTATAGCAAGGTTTCAGGATAAAAGGTTAATATATATACACATTATGTTATGTATTATATATATACTATTACATAATATTACATTATTATATATAGTATAATATTATACATGCATGAATAAACTGCTTTTTTACATGCTAACAATGAACAGCCACACTTCCTAATCCTCCCCAAAGTGTTCCTACAACCGGGGGTCAAACATTCAAATATATGAGTCTATGGGAGCCCTTCTCATTCAAACATACCCCAGGAGGATCATCTCAATATTGTCAAGATATCACTTCTTTGCCAACAAGTTAGACCCCCACTGGTAGATTCAATGAAAGCCCAACCAAATGCTCAGATAACTGTGCTATGGATATAATTGAGTTTAATTTTTTTTACAGTATAAATGTTCTCATCTACATACATGTACATGTCACAAAATTTTAAAAAAAAAAAAACACCAAATCTGTAAATCTCCCTTGCTTGTCCTTCCAGAACGAATCTAGATAGATATAGTCTTTTGCCTATGCATGGACTATATACTGTAAAAAAAATTTAAACTTAATTATATAACTGGTAAGACAGGAAGGGTCTTGCTCAATGTCAGTTGTAGGTGTCTCAGTAGAGAAGCTCACTAAGATGCTAAGCCTTCATTTTCCAAAGGAGCAGAGGGGTTCAGTCCAGTTACTTTATTCACACATATACAAGGTTAATTGGGGCCGGGAAAGGTTCCAACTACCAAAGTTATCTTGCTCTTACTGCCCGTGAGAGCAGACAACCCACACAAATCTCAGTCCCTTTTGATTATGGCTAGTTAGGTGTGCCAGGAGCATCTTAGGATCAAGGTCGGTGCAGCTGCTAGCTCTCACGTAGCACCAAGTGCAGATTCTCCAGAGAGACAACATTTCTTCAAGGTCCAAATGGTCTCAAAACAATTTCTCAGGCTCTGCTGACTAACCCAAACACAGCAAAGGCTTTGCAGAAACATTTCTCTGAAAGCCAGACATAAAGACTTTACTATACGTTTCACTTAAGGTCAGACATAAAGGCTTTACTTACATATCACTACAGAGGAGTGAAATCCTGTTCTCTTTTCCCTGTTTTACCCTGTGAGAATGGATAAGAGAAAGGGCCGTGTTTTTGTGCCAGACACTAGAAAGATGGAGAGACTGATGGTCTGACCAGGAGGGGGTCAGGTGAACACTGTTATACAGACCGGGAAGAGTTACTCACTTCTGTGGGAGGGAGGGGATCAAAGTCATAGGAGAGTCATTACTCTTTATGGATCACTGCCTGGAATCTATCCAGTCATGCTTCCAAGGCATTAATCAGGAATAGGGACTGCTCTAAGGAAATACCCCAAACTGGAGAATTTGTAAACAGAAACTTAGGCTTAACCTTTCTGAAGGCTTCTGGGAAGTCCTATTAATAACTTTGATGTAGTGTCAACGTAGAAACACAGTTCTCACCTCACAGAGGTAAGAGTTTGTTCCATCACCATCTGAGTGACCACAGTCTGGGAACACAGCGTTAGATTACCCCAAATTCCATGCTTCAGTGTGGTAATAGTTTGATAAAGTTTTTATAGTAACAGAACGAATGGAGTCACTTTTAAAACGCCCTGGTGGAACGTTTACGTAGGGGGATTATAGCAAAGTGAGGAACCGGGTGTGGTGGTGTACCCATTTCAGCAGTCAGGAGACAGAGGCAGGTGACTCTGTGAGTTTGCAGCTGGTCTGGTTTCCATAGCGAGTTCCAGGCCAGCAGGGCCACATTGTGAGAACCTGTCTCAAAAGGCAGGCAGACAGACAGACGGAACAAAGCAAGGAAACTGCTGTAATAGGTTCCAGGTGCTATCAATAGCATTCTTAGCCCTTTGATTTTTAAACTAGTGGACTTCCTGTACATTCCAAAGAGTTTGTGTCATGGTCACAAAGATGTTAGGCCAGGGACATCAGAGGCCAGTGAGTGATCATTAAGAGTGCTAAAGATGTCCTAAGATAAATCAGCTGTGGACTGGTAACATTCTAACCCCTTCCTATCGCTGAAGTTCTTTTTTTGTTTTGTTTTGTTTTGGTTTGGTTTGGTTTTTCAAGACAGGGTTTCTCTGTGTAGCTTTGCACCTTTCCTGAACTCACTCTGTAGCCCAGGCTGGCCTCGAACTCACAGAGATCCACCTGGTATGGCCTCCCGAGTGCTGGGATTAAAGGCGTGCGCCACCATGCTCAGCATATGACTGAAGTTCTAATCAGCTCATCACTCCTGCACAATGTTATGGTGGAAAGAGTTGTTCTCTTTTGCTCACAGTAGCTTGATTGACGTCCTGGCGAGAACCACTGAAGGGAGGGATTGTTTTAGTTCAGGGTTTCAGAGGTCTTAGCCCATCGTCATATGGCCCCATGCAATTGTGCAGAGCATCATGATAATGGAGCAGAGCTATCCATGTCATGGCCCACAGGATGTGGAGAGCTGCAACAGAAAGAGCCAGGGAAGATAGACTACCTCCTGCAAGAACAATCCCCCAGTGACCTGCTTCCCCTAACCAGGCAGGAAGTCCTACCGTTTCCCAATAGTTGATTCAAATTTAATCCATCATTTGATCAAATCATTCGTTAGGTTAGAGCCCTCGTGATTTTATTATCTCTAGAAACATCCTCACAGATATACCCAGAGGTATGCCTTGTTGGTTTTAAATACGGCGCTTGTTACAATGCGAGAAAGGTCATGAGGCATGACAAAACCCGGTATCGGAGCTTTATTAGGAGGAGGGGGAGGACAGAAGAGTGACCAGGCCTGTGAAAGACACGTGGGCGGGGGAGGGGGGAGCAGAAGAGAAAGGAGGAGTCTGTGACTGGCTTTATAAGGATTTCCCTGCACATGCGCATGTGGGCTTACGGAGCTATGCCTCGTATGTGCAGATTGCGTAATCACACAGCGCGCGCTGATGTCATAAGACCCCTTCCTTAACTACTGAACTGCGCATGTGCGGTCATCTAGCTGGAGGAGGGGCAGAATGCTAACATGCCTGACAACTCTCCTAAGCATTTCTCAAACTGTCAAGATGAAAAAAAACCCAGCCCAAAGAGCCAGCTGATGAACTGGTGAATTTGGAATCTATAGAGGGCTCCTTGCTTCAAAGATGGCTTCTTCCTTCTGCGTACTCACATAGAGCTTGCTTAAGCTAGCAGCCCAAGAGGTGATAGAGGACTGACTTGAGGAGAGAGCATACACGTAGCTGTTGAGCAATTAGGAGCTGGGGAGAAAGGCTAGGAGAGAAAGTGTCGGGGCAGCTCTGCCTTGCTTGCTCACCCTTTACAGTGAGGGCTTTTTCTCTCCCAGACGGAAGATTGAGGAAGCTGTGTTCAAATTAGAATTGCCTCTCCGTGTTATGAAGGAATCTAGGATCGAAAAGTCTTTGCATTTTTATGTGTAAGCCCAGCTGTAATGCAATAATTTGCATGTATATAGCGACATCCATCTAAGGCATGACCGCACCTCCCGAGCACTAAACCCATTAATTCTCACATCCTTGAAAAGGAGCTGGGGAGCAATGATTATTCCCACTTCACAAATAAGAAAAATGTAGCCACGAGAGGCTAAGTGATTCCGTGAGAATAGGTTGAACCCGTGGAGGGATTAATAGTGGCGTTAATACAACTGTCTTGGAAATGAGTTATGAGTGATTGGTTCAACATAGGTCGACACGAAGATACCTCAGAATTTTTAGTAAATTGGCATCTCACTTTGGCTTTATAACCAACCGACTCTGATGATTTTTCAGGTTTTAGTCAACCTGAATGATGAATAACCAAATTTATGTCATGGGATTTCAAGTCACATTCCTCTCTATTAACTTTAGAGTCCAGGAGTCACAGACTCTATCATAGAATTATAAGATCAGGGCAATGACAAAGAACAGCTCTCAGTTGAAATAGATTACAAACAGTATGTTTTAGTTTCCAAACTCCTGGTAGCCAATTTTAAAAGAAGAACTCAGGGCAAGGGCAGTAGCATGTGAGCCTGTGCCTGTATTCAGGAGTTAAAAGTGTTGTGGGTAGCCACCAGAGAAGAGTACTAGGACACAGGTTTAAGCCAATAGAAAGTTTTTATTAGCTGGTGTTGTACTGAGTGGCAAGACTACCACAGAGCCAATATTCAATGCAAAGCACACAGGGATTTATTGATAACAAGCAAGCCTGGGCTTGGTCTGTCCTCCTCCACTTGCTGCGTCGGAGTGTTGGACATGGTCACAACACTGGCTGATGACTACACTGGGTGTTTGGGATCTCAGTGTAGCCCCAAGCCCTTCTCAGGGTGAGTTTTTAAGCACAAAACCACATCTTGGGTTGACATACTTCAGTTAGTAAGAACAGTTAGCCATAAGCAGAACTACAGAAGCCAAAAAGCAAGGTTAATGTTATGGTCAGATCGTGGGGACCTCCAAAAGACTACCACGGAGACCGAATCCCGTATGTAAACGCAAAGAGCCTTTATTTCAAACTCTGGGGCTTGGTCCCTCTGTCTGTCCAGTGCAGTGGTGAGAGCAGAGAGCCCTGAGCCCAGGCAGAGTAGGGTTTTTTTTTTTTTTTTATCATAGCAGAGGTTGGAGTGAGGGGATTTCCAGAGTTCAGGATCCTGATTGGCTGACAATTGTCTAGGTGTATCTGTAAAACAAAAAATAGATGTGTGCTAGACTCAGGGACATCTGGCCACCTTATCTAATGGTTGGAATGTTTGGAAAGTTAGGTACTTCCCCATCCCTGGGGGAAAAAAAGCTTTTCCTCTATCTGGGTGTTGCCTGCCAGTAAGCCTGTCACAGAAGCTGTGTCTGGGCCCCTAAGCCTGTCATGGAAGCTGTGTGGTCAAACTGTTTTGGGGCCCCTCCACAGTTAATACATAGTTAAAACATTTAGAGGATTTCCCAGAACTATGGACTTGGATGGATTAGTTCTTTGTTTTCCTTTTGGCAGGTGGTTCTGTCTATATGCTGTCTTTGTTTGTTTGTTTGTTTGTTTGTTTTTGAGACAGGGTTTCTCTGTGTAGCCCTGGCTGTCCTGGAACTGGATTTGTAAGCCAGGCTGGCCTTGAACTCACTGAGACCCGCCTGCCTCTGCCTCCCGAGTGCTGGGATTAAAGGTGTGTGCCACCACTGCCTGGCATCTTTTTTTTTTTTAAAGGTTATTTTTGACCATGGCTGTTTTAGTCAGGGTTCTCCAGAGTCACAGAATGATTGAAATGAATCTCTCTCTCTCTCTCTCTCTCTCTCTCTCTCTCTCTCTCTCTCATATATATATACTTTATTGGAATGATTTACAGGCTACAGTCTAACTAATCCAACAATGGCTCGCTGTGAATGGAAAGTCCGAGATCTAGTAGTTGCTCGGTTCCATGAGGCTCGGTGTCTAAGCTGGTCTGGAATCCCAAAGAACTAGGCTCCAATTATGAGCTGACAAGTCAAAGGCAATCAGGCAAAGAATGAACACACCCACTTCCTTCTTCCATTGTCCTTCCAGCAGAAGGTGTGACCCAGATTAAAAGTGTGCCATCCAGCCTCAAGATCTGGATCAAAGGCATGTTGTCTTCCTGCCTCAAGATCTACAGGTGTGCCCTCCATTTCTGGATTGTTGTTCGTTCCAGATATAGTCAAGTTGACAATCAAGAATAGCCATCACAGTAGCTAAACTTCTTTTTAAAATTGTCCCTGGCTGATTAGCATAGAGGTAAGAAGTTTCTCTTAGTGCCATATAGAGACCTCCTTGTCCAGTTCTCTTCCATTCTGAAGAACAACCTCAGCTAAAGAATCTAGCTGGAATTCCAGATGGGAAGCAGAATTTTCTAGATGGTCCAGGTCTGTGTCTACTTAAGCTTTAAGTACCCTAGGGTGCTGTGGGCTGTTCTGTATGGCAAATGTGTTGCTAATAAAGAACTGATTGGCCAGTGGCTAGGCAAAAAGTAGGCGGGACTAACAGAAAGAATTAAAAGAACAGGAAGGCAGAAGGCCTGCCTGCCAGCCTGCCAGCCAACAACCGCCAGGACAAGCAGCATGTAAAGATGCCGGTAAGCCACGAGCCATGTGGCAAGGTATAGATTTATAGAAATGGATTAATTTAAAATATAAGGACAGTTAGCAAGAAGCCTGCCACGGCCATACAGTTTATAAGCAATAGAAGTCTCTGTGTTTCCTTGGTTGGGTCTGAGCGGCGGTGGGACTGGCAGGTGAAAGAGATTTATCCTGACTGTGGGCCAGGCAGGAAAACTCTAGCTACAAATGGCGCCCAACGTGGGGCAGGAATTTCCACCTAAAACCTGAAAAAAGATTCTAAAACGGAGCTAAAAACAGCTTCCTAATTATCTCTCTCAAATGAGCGGCAGCCTGCGGGTTTGAGCTACTTGTGGGTTCCTGGCGTGTGCGCTCGACCTGCAGTATGGCGGGAATGAGGCCTCTGCAAGTGGCACATTAAGCTGCGTGGTGGATTTAGCCTTTCCTAACACAAAACAAAAGAAAGAGGTTTCTGGGCTATACGCTGCTTTGATAGAAGCATAGACCCACTAAGGCTCCCAGAGCTGACGGTAAACGTACGCGACCGCCATGTTGGGAAGCTGAGGTGGGTAGAGCCAGCAGCCACAGCACCTTTTCAGTCTTAGAATGCTGCAGTTGAAAACAATTGATTCACAATAAAACAGATTCAGATGGAACAAGACTTTAAATGCTTTAAAATATGTGTAAAAATGTACGTAGGCTTTAAAGAGAGATAAAAAGAAATATATAGTTATATAAAGAAATAGATAGTTTTGAAAAATGAAGTCTTTAAAGAGACAGTAAAGGTAGTATAAAATATAAGCCACGTAAAGATGGATATCACACAGAGAATCTACATTGTGTTGTCTTTGGGATTCTTAACTACAGAGAGATATTTGATTATAAAGGAAGCTGAGTTAAACCAATATGTATATTTTAAAGATACCTTGACTTCAAAATTTGGATGTAAGGATATGTTACTTTGGAAAGGAGGCTCTGATTTTGTTTCCACAGAGAGCCAGAGGCTATGGATTTGTTCCAGACTAAGATACATCAAGTTTGACCAGCCAAGACCACCTAAAAGGTCTCCGATGACACCATGGCTCAGATGATCCAACATCCAAAACCATTTCAAGGCAACTGGCTCAGACGATATACTCTCACGGACTACTCCATAATTCTCAGATTTTCTTTGTGTCCCCATAAGATACAGCGTCCCCCTCCAGCAGGAAGCAGTAAGAAAAACTACGCCCAAATTCCCAAATTATATGTAATTTGCTTTAAGGTTAAAACCTTCCTTTTTGAAAAAAAAAAAAAAAGGGGAAGTGCTGTGGGCTGTTCTGTATGGCAAATGTGTTGCTAATAAAGAACTGATTGGCCAGTGGCTAGGCAAAAAGTAGGCGGGACTAACAGAAAGAATTAAAAGAACAGGAAGGCAGAAGGCCTGCCTGCCAGCCTGCCAGCCAACAACCGCCAGGACAAGCAGCATGTAAAGATGCCGGTAAGCCACGAGCCATGTGGCAAGGTATAGATTTATAGAAATGGATTAATTTAAAATATAAGGACAGTTAGCAAGAAGCCTGCCACGGCCATACAGTTTATAAGCAATAGAAGTCTCTGTGTTTCCTTGGTTGGGTCTGAGCGGCGGTGGGACTGGCAGGTGAAAGAGATTTATCCTGACTGTGGGCCAGGCAGGAAAACTCTAGCTACACTAGGGTTTTAATCCCTCCTAACTAGGGCTGAAGTTACAACTGCAGTGGAGCCTGGGAATGAGAATGGGATGGCTCCTTGTGCATGGCGAAGCCCAGAATTCAGATTTAGGTGAGCCCTACCCTCTTTTCCATTATAGATGAGTACCTGTTTTATAACATGCACAAAGACACAAGGAGTGGGTTCTCCTTCAGTGTAAACAATTCAGAAGATGCACACTTAGTCAAACCATTAATGCAATCAAGCCAGGTAGTCTCTGGGGCCTGGAAATACATTTGATTGCCATTTCTGGAATTGACTTGCTGGGTACGACTACAGGAATCTGCATAGGGGGAATTATAAAGGGGTATTTTGGTGACATTAAACAGGCACCCTTCCCCAGGAGGTCCCCCAGGGTGAGCTTAGGTTGGTCCCGTTTATGGTTACTAGGGTTGGAAGTGGAACATACTGCTTGATTAGTTTCAATCCCAACATAATATGAGGGCTTGGGGTCCAAGCATAACCAGCAGTCCTGACCTATGTCTGGTTGAGAATAGTTGAGGAAATGATATAGTCTTTTTAGCATCTCTAACACTGATGGGCTGGCTTCTGCTGCCTCCTGGGCCTCTTTGTCTTTGAGGTCACCAAAGGAATTCCTGGGGAAATTGGAGTTTTGGGGCTTGCCATCTTAGGGGGCTTGTATTCCAGGGGTACTCAGATGGGTTGGTTTGGGCCAATGGGCTGGGTGACTCTAGGTGCAGGTGTCGTTTGGATAGTGAATTTGCTGCGTGGATCTGGTCCATTTAGGTATGACCTGGCTCCCCAGGTTCTAATGGTTTTCCAATTATGATCTTCAGCTTCCTGCTGGTCC
The DNA here is from genome assembly GCA_902168425.1 of Peromyscus attwateri. Classification (NCBI taxonomy): domain Eukaryota; kingdom Metazoa; phylum Chordata; class Mammalia; order Rodentia; family Cricetidae; genus Peromyscus; species Peromyscus attwateri. Next base: position 26,892 of record CABHPP010000977.1, read on the forward strand.
CTAACTGTTGTGGATATTGGATTGTATTGCACATGACCACAGCTAGGTACTATAAAGGGATCAGTGTGCTCCCAGGAGAACTTGATTTTGTAATCCCACTGGGCACAATGATATTTGCCTGGCTTCTGGCAGCTCAGAGTGGGGGGTGGTGGTGGAAGGTATCAGCTGGACTGATATAATACTGGATAGATAGAGCCCCCCGCCCCTTAACCAGTGGACCCGAAAACCCAGGGGTGTGTTCCTTCACAGAAGTGAGTGAACCCCCCCCCCCCCAGTAGCCTCTGGATGTAATTGTTTACAGAAATCTATCTGGAAGATGGTTTGGGTCTCAGTGGATAGATTGACTATGAATTCCCCAGTTTTGGTCTTTTTAAATTCTCTTACCCAAGGTCCTGGCTTATGGGGGGTTTGGCTTTTCCCCATGGGGAGACAAAAAAAAAAAGGACAAAGTAGGACAACCATAATTATAGGGCTCATGTTAGGCTTCTTTAGGGGTCAGAGGACTTGTGATGATCCATCTGTCATTATCTTCTGTAGCCTTTTTTGGCTAGGTGTGGTGGGTCCACAGGGTGACATTGGTGACCTTCATTGCTGTTTTGGGCTGAGATTCTCTTTACCCACACCAAGTCTCCAGGCTGGAACTTGTGGGCAGGCTCAGACACAGGCAAGGGTGCAGCCTCTTCAACACTCATGACTCTCCTCTGGGTCTGTTGCAGGGTCTACAAGGACCTGAGAGAGTGGCTGGTAGTTCTTAATGCAGGGTTCACCTGACCCTTAGAAGGGTAAAAGAGAGGTTGGCCCAATTTTCACTGGTTTCAAGGACATATTTTAAAGGTATTTGTTTGTTTGTTTGTTTGTTTATTTATTTACTCTTTTTTACCTGTCTTGAGCTTTGTGGCTATAGGCATACTGGAGTTTTTAGATCAACATTTAGGACCTTTGTCAAATTTAGGGAAACTTTGGCCATGAAGGCCGGGCCACTGTTGGACCCCAGGGAGAGGCGCAACTCAAATCCCAGCATGCTTTCTGGGTTTGAGTGACGAGGCAGTTTTAGTTGCCTCCGGATGTGTGGCCTGGTGGAGCTTGGAGACCATCTGTCTTCTAATAATGGCAGAGTACCGGGGCAAGGCCATCACCCATGTGTTTCCTGTCTGGCATCTTTTCTTTTGGTCCACATGGTTTCTTTGGTAGGTTGGGCTCTGGATCAGTTCAGGTTCAGGCGGGATAAACAAGATCTGGAGAGCCCCACCGGGTCTAGGGTGGCCGAGTCTGTTGTCCTGTTCCCTTGGGCCTCAGGGGTTTCTCCTTTTTCACTTCCTTTCCAGCTGAGGTAAGGAGCCCCTCCCGCTATAGAGGGCACTATGGCCATGGGCTGTAGCAAGTGCATACCAACTGTCTGTGTATACAATCTTTACCCCAGCACAGTGCCTGGGTAAATACCAGGTGAAGGGTTTGGGTTTCTCTGGGTGACTTAGCAGGGTCAAAATGATTCGGGTCTGCAACAAGAGGGCACAGGTCTTAAGGTGGGGTGGGTGGTGGTAGTGGGGTGGTGTCTTGAACCAGAGAAAGCCACTGGTCAATACAGGGGAAAACCGGTCAGCGTGGCTGGGGTTCATGTTTCAGTCTGAACCATCACTGCGTCACCCAGCTCTGAAAGTGGGCCAGCTGATTTCACAGAAGGGCTGGAGCTTTTCTGTTTGAGGAGCAGACATACCCATCCTTGTCTGTAAAACTCTCCTTTGGGCCATGGCAACTGACTCTCACCATAGATGCTGGCATCACCATGGCAACAGCAGCAGCCTCTGCTGTAGCCATAGTCACTGCCAGAAGTGGGGCACGGCACAGCACTGCTGTGAGCCTGAGGGAAGTCATTCCAGGGGCAGCCGTGGGTGGCTGCGGTCCCGGGACGTCTCACTCTCCCTTTTATTTTAGATCTGGTTTTCCAGCCAACCATCAGAAACACACAGGGAGACAGTAAAGACAACCAGGGGTAGCCATCACACATTCACACACCTAACAGATCTGGGGAGTCCAGTGATGTCTCACACGGGTCCTGGACACTAGATCAGCCGCTGTGTCTGACCTCTTCTTTGTACTCTAAACAGAAGGCATCTTAACCAGACTTACCTCCAGAGTTGACAGACAAGGTGACTTTTTACTTCCTTTCCTTTTGGGGTGGAAGCGTCAGACTCCTCTGAAGTGCTAGGCAGTAATTGATCCGAGTGAGTCCTGGGGCTCTGGAATATCTCAGGTTGTACACCCTCAGGAGCCCTTGAGCACTACATTCTACCGGACTCCAAGGGGCTCCAGGACCCCTGGTGTTTCAAAGTCTGGTCTCTTGGAATCTTGGTGGCACCTCCAGAAATGTCGTGAGTTATTCACTAGAGAGGACTATTTAGACATGGGTTTACACCAACACAAAGTCTTTATCAGCAGGCTGGCAACTACATGGGGTGTTCGGGATCCCAAGGCAACCCTAAGCTTTCCTCAGGGTGAGTTTTTAAGCACAAAATCACATCCTGGGTTGACACACCTCAGTTAGTAAGAACAGTTAGCCATAAGCAGAACTACAGAAACCAAAAGCAAGGTTAGTACATGTAAGGACTTTCCCAGAACTACGGGCATTGATGGATTAGGTCTTTGTTTTCATCTTGGTAGGTGGTGCTGTCTGTCTACATGCTGACTTATGGCCTCAATGGTACTTCTATCATGGTGTCAGTTGTGCTAAGTGAGGTCTGGGGGCCTTTTACAAAAGCAGGATTATGCCAGGCAGTGGTGGCGCACGCCTTTAATCCCAGCACTCAGACGGATCTCTGTGAGTTCGAGGCCAGCCTGGTCTACAGAGCGAGTTCCAGGAAAGGTGCAAAGCTACAGAGAAACCCTGTCTCGAAAAACCAAAAAAACAAAACAAAAAGAAACAAAAACAAAAACAAAAAAAACTCCAAAAAACAAAAGCAGGATTAAGAACAACAGATGGATACCTACTCTATAAATACATATGTACATACTAGTGATAATAAAGATTTGGGGGCATGCAGCTTTTTTTGGAGGTTATCTTCAGAAACATGCTAAAGGAATTTAACTATAGGAAAGAAGCTGATAAATGGCCAGTACATGGACTATATCTGGACTGTATCTGTGGGTAATGGACTTTATTACTTGGGACCTTCCCTCTGTGAAACTATGTAGAATATACTTCAGAATTGTCTCATTAGGGACAAAAGAGTTGAACTGATTTATTTTTCTTTACTTATGATTTGTTTGTTTTGAGACAAGGTTTTACTACATAGTCTGAACTGGCCTGTCACACTGTTGCTTAGCTTGACCTCCAACTAGTGACCCTCCTCTTTCAGGACCCCTGGTGCTAGTGTTACAGGGATGCTCTACCAGACCTGGCAAGAGGCGAGGCTTTTGTTTACCTATTCCTGCTCCTCTTCAGATGAACATAGCTCCCGTGGCTCTTCTGTCTGCTCTGCGCTCAGAGCAGCTCCTGCAGTCATAGGAAGCTCCCAGACAGGCACGTTAGGAAGCCTCTGCTAAGGCTGACATCTCGCATCTAGAATACTTGTGAACCTCAGGGTGAGAGCATTGGGTAAGACCAAGGCCCTGACTGCATCCGCTACAATATTCAATAGTCAACACACACTTGCCGAATACCTATAATAGACTGGATGCTTTGTCAGATGAGGCAGTTTCTCTGAAGTATAAATTTTGATTATGGCATTCTCTAGATATTTGTCTTGCAGTTCAGATCTGCATCAAACTGGTTGCACTATGAGGAGAAATGCAGAGAAACTTGTGAGAGGCAGAAAACACAGTGTAGCTGGGCAGTGGTGGTGCACACCTTTAATCCCAGCACTCGGGAGGCAGAGGCAGAGGCAGGCGGATCTCTGTGAGTTCAAGGGCAGCCTGGTCTACAGAGTGAGATCCAGGATAGGCACCAAAACTACACAGAGAAACCCTGTCTCGGAAAAAAAAAAA
>CABHPP010000977.1:30972-70643 GCA_902168425.1 Peromyscus attwateri
TTTCGAGACAGGGTTCCTCTGTGTAGCTTTGCACCTTTCCTGGAACTCAGTCTGTAGTCCAGGCTGGCTTCGAACTCACAGAGATCTGCCTGCCTCTGCCTCCCGAGTGCTGGGATTAAAGGCGTGTGCTACCACTGCCCGGTCCACAGTATAGTCTTAATGTATTCTTTCCAACCAGGTTTGGCTGAGCAGTGATTCCCTCGCCAGCCTGCTTCTCTCTGCATCCCAGTGTCTAAGGTAGGACTGGGTATGTAGCAGGGCAGGCGGAGTCCTCTTGTGCAATGACCCTTCTTCAGTTATGCTTCAATTATTTTTCCATCTAATCAGCTATTGCAGAAGCTGATTGGAGTTCATATTTCTTCTCTCTTAAACTGACTGAAAGATACGTGTTCTTTCTTCTTATCACTTTGTCTGTTTTTTTTTTCTGTTTTCAACCCGATACTCCGTTGTCAGAATCAATCTTTCCTGTGACACAGCTCATATAGTCTCCTCCCCTGGTCCGCTGCTCTCACCAAAATGGCTCTTCTGTGATGACTCTGGACTCATAAGATTTACCACTCTTGTCTTGTAGTCATGACATTTTCCGCTCTTTTTCTGACTTTCAAAGTGAAGGGAGGTGAATTTTCCCGTAGGCTAGTGGATTGCTAATGAGAAAAGGCATATGCTGCCCTGGTAGCATTTTAGACAGAGCTCTCCAGAGTCAATGCAGTAACGGAATAATGGTGAAAAATATTAAGAGTTAATGCCACATCTGCTTGACCTGATAGCCTTCCTCTGAGGTGAACAAAGACATTAAGAAAGATGCACCAGTAGAAGCAGGCAGAGCTGTGGGAGGTAGCCTGCATGAGCAAAGCCAAAAGCAGCAATAACAACAACAAAACAATTTTGTAATTCTAACCACTGAAGGTAACGTCGCTTGGGGCCAAAGACATAGACTGGATCCGTAACTGACTACTGAATGTTTTCACTTTTGGAGACACTTCGTATACTGTGATATTAGCTGTTGCTGGTGGGGAAGGGAGAAAGGGAGTGGAGATTTGACATTTTTATGCTTCAGAAAACAATACCAGAGTTGGGGATATAATTCAGTTTAGAGAACTCGCTGAGCATGTGTGAGCATGGGTGAGCATCGTGAGTACCACAGGAAAACAACACGATTTCAAATGGAAACTGCAAGAGCATTACTCTTTGAGGACCTTTAGCCAGAAAGGAAAGGCAAACAATAGAATGGCTTCCATGTGTGGTGGTATTGTGTTCCCCAATATATCGTGCACCCTAATAAATTTATCTGGGGTCAGAGAACAGAACAGTCACTAGACAGACATAGAGGCCAGAAAATGGTGGCACTCACATCTTTAATTCTAGCCTTCTGAAGGCAGAGATCCATTTGGATCTCTGTGAGTTCAAAGCCACACTAGAAACAGCCAGGCATGGTGACACATGCCTTTAATCCCAGGAAGTGATGGCAGGAAGCAGAAAGGTATATAAGGCATGAAAACCAGGAACTAGAGCCTTGTTAAGCTTTTAGGCTTTTAGCAGCAGTTCAGCTGAGATCCATTCGGATGAGGACTCAGAAGTTTCCAGTCTGAGGAAACAGAATCAGCTGAGGAATTGATGAGGCGAGGAAGCTGTGGCTTGTTCTGCTTCTCTGACCTTCCAGCGTTGACCCCAGTACCTGGCTCCAGGTTTGTTTTTATTTTTTTATTTTTTTTTTGGTTTTTTCGAGACAGGGTTTCTCTGTGTAGCTTTGTGCCTTTCCTGGAACTCACTTGGTAGTCTAGGCTGGCCTCGAACTCACAGAGATCCGCCTGCCTCTGCCTCCCGAGTGCTGGGATTAAAGGCGTGCGCCACCACCGCCTGGCCAGGTTTGTTTTTATTAATAAGACCTTTTAAGATTCGTGTTACAGCTATGTAAGGATATAGGGTCGAAAACCTAGCAAGCAAGTGAGCACCCGATCCTGAGATACTGAAGTCTCTAGCAGGCACCGGCAGGTCTTGTCCTGTTCCCTTCCCTCTCCCTTGCTAAACTGTTGACTACATTCCTAAAGCTAGCCACCAAGGTCTGCTCCTTTATTTGGCCATGTTGTTATGCCTGACACATTCCTGAGGCTGATCACCAAGGCCCAGCTATCAAAACATCAATGTCCAGCTATCAAAATTCATTATTTTGACTGACCTAATTAAAAGACCCAATCAGAACTTGCCAACACATCCTAGCTCATTCTAACACAGACCTCTTTCCCCCTCTTACAATTAACACTTGCAAAGCTATTTGCTGCTGTTTCTGCCTGATTCAGAGTGGGCCACCTTTGTCTTGCTTAATAAGTGATCTCTTTGTGTTTGGTTTGTGCCTGGAAATTGGTGTTTGGGTGTGGTCTGTGCCTAATCCTGGGTCCAGAGGGGAGCACCCCCAGTATGTAGGTCCCTTCAGATATTATCAGGTAGAGTTAGAGTGTTTTTTTTTTTTTTCCTTTAATTTTACATGTATGGGTGTTTTGCTTGCATGCATGTCTGTGTACCGTGTGGGTGCAGTGTCCGCAGAAGCCAAAGAGGACATCAGATCCTCTAGAGGATCTGGAGTTACAGGTGGTTATAAGCCACCATGTGGGTGCTGGGAATAGAGCCTAGGTCCTCTGGAAGAGCAGTCAGTGCTCTTTACTGCTGAACCATCTCTTCAGGCCGTGTTTCTGTCTTTCGTCAATCTCTCTCTTCTAGTTATTTATTCAACGCTTTATTTAAATCAAACCACTTGGGTACTAAAATAAATGGATTTAAAATTAAAGTCTTATATGAATACCATAGGTAAAAAAAAAAACAAAAAACAACATCCAAGTCATAACATCAAGCTAACCAGATCCTGCAGGGGCCCGAGTCTCTTTCTTGCCCCAGCTCTGCTGATGTCAACCCTGCTGAAAAGGGAGACTAGCAGTTATCAAAGGTTCAAATCCTCCCAACACCAGAAAGAAAGTGTGATTTAACCTGAAGAGTGGAGAGAAATGAAAGGAACAGTTTTCTTTTCCTACGATATTTTAAGCTGTGCGCCTGTGGTACTTAAAATTGTTCTCTGGAACGCATTGGCACAGGAGACCACTTCCTAAATAAAACACCAACAGCACAAACACTGAGCACAACAATTAATAAATGGGACCTCACGAAATTGAGAAGCTTTTGCAAGGCGAAAGACACAGTCAATAAGACAAAAAGACAGCCAACAGAATGGGAAAAGATCTTCACCAACCCCACATCTGACAGAGGACTGATCTCCACAGTATATAAAGAACTCAAGAAACTAGACAACAAAATACTAAACAATCCAATTAAAAAATGGGCTAAAGAGCTAAACAGAGAATTCACAAAACAAGAATTACAAATGGCTGAAAGACATCTAAAGAAATGCTCAACATCCTTAATCATCAGAGAAATGCAAATCAAAACGACTCTGAGATACCACCTTACACCTGTCAGAATGGCTACAATCAAAAACACCAATGACAGGCAATGTTGGAGAGGATGTGGAGCAAAGGGAACACTCCTCCACTGTTGGTGGGAATGCGAGCTTGTACAACCACTGTGGAAATCAGTATGGCGGTTTCTCAGAAAACTAGGAATTGAACTACCTCAAGACCCAGCAATACCACTCTTGGGCATATACCCAAAGGATGCTGATTCATACCACAAAGATACATGCTCAGCTATGTTCATAGCAGCACTATTTGTAATAGCCAGAACCTGGAAACAACCTAGATGCCCGTCAACTGAAGAATGGATTAAAAAAATGTGGTACATATACACAATGGAGTACTACTCAGCAGAAAAAAACAATGAAAGCATGAAATTTGCAGGCAAATGGATGGAACTAGAAAATATCATCCTGAGTGAGGTAACCCAATCCCAGAAAGACAATCATGGTATGTACTCACTCATAAGTGGATTCTAGATATAAAATAAAGAACAATCAGACTAATTTAAAAAAAAAAAGCGTGAAAACACACAGGGGCGAACACTTATTAACTCCAGAAAAGTGTTATAAAGAGAGGAAGAAGTAGACCAGATGTCCCTATTGTATCTGCAGTACCTTGTTTTTTTAGATCTGAAGTAAATACTACAAATAAATAAATAACTAAATAAAATCTCAATATTTTTCAAAAAAAAAAATTGTTCTCTGTAACGACTGACTTCATCTTGTTTGACAGTCCATGTAAGCAGAGGCATCCTTGTTTAGTTGTTAAGAGTTATTGAAAACAACCTTCCTAGTCTTATTTATTTATTTGTTTGGTTGTTTTTGATTTTTTCCTAATACGATTTCTCTGTGTAGTTTTGGTGCCTGTCCTGGATCTCGCTCTGTAGACCAGGCTGGCCTCGAACTCACAGAGATCCGCCTGCCTCTGCCTCCCAAATGCTGGGATTAAAAGCATGCGCCACTGCTGCCCGGCCCTTCCTGGTTTTAAACTATGAACTTTGCACGTACAAACCAGTGATCTAGAGGAAGTCTCCCTGCTAAGGTTTATCTATGGACTTGAAATAACAATGCCCACTTCACAGGCTGATTGTGAGGATCAAACTCATGGGCATATGAAATTCCTGGAAAAGCTCTTGGCACAAACTACTATTGTTCTACAAATGTCAGCTGTTATTATCCTACGCTTTAGGACACAGCTGCATGCCTGTCTTCCATCTCTTAATGTTTTCATTTTTCTGCTCTAAACTCCCCTGTCTCTACTCTGACTCCCACATTTTCAGTGGGTGGGTCAGTTTGGACTGACTCCAACCTGCTCCAGAGATCACATCCTATGGTTGGATAACACCAGAACATTCCACCTCCATCCAACCTCACTCACAGGAATTTCTCAGAAATTGATCTAATCCAAGACGGACCAATGAAATCAAATTTCAGGACTTTTATCGGATCTATTAGAAGAGAGTTGCTATGATATTTTGTGTATGTTCTAACAAATAAAGCTTGTCTGAAGATCAGAGGGCAAAGCCAGCTACTAGTTAGCCATATAGGCCAGGCATTGGTGACACACACCTTTAATACTAGCACTTGGGATCTCATGCCTTTGATCCCAGTACTTGGGAGGCACACATGCCATTAATCCCAGCATTAAGGAAGTTGAGACAGGAAGTGATATGACTGGACAGAGACAGGAATATAAGGCAGGAGGAGATAGGAGCTCAGTCCTTTAGGCTGAGGAGTTGGTGAGAGGTGGCTGTGGCTTGTTCCTTTGTCTCTCTGATCTTTCAGCATTTACCCCAATATCTGGCTCCAGGTTTTTATTAAGACCACTTAGGATTCATGCTACTACTATGGGTTCTTAGGTCACCTAGGGCTATAGGAAGCCATTTTTGTTTTAACCACATCTGGGAGGCGGGGATAGTTTACACAGAATGAAATGAACACAGAAGAAGTCATGGCAGGCAGAGACAAAAGAAGCCATGATGACTTGAATATTTGAATTTCAGCCTTGATGAAATATAAACTGTTCATTTCCAGTTACATGATCCAACATATCCTTTTTTTTGTGTGTAAACAAATTTGCAATGCCTTTTCTTGTATCTGAGAACAAGAGTTACGACTAATGTCATTTTTTATTGATTGATGGCTTCTTTCTATTGCTTTCTTTGACTTAGCTGTGTATTTTTAATATAAGATCAGGCTTTTTATTGTAATAAAATATATAGAACTCTTTTAGGTGTATAACATAGCAGTGCTTAATATGCTCCCAGTATCACACACCTATTACTAGTATCCATTTAGCTGAACCTTTCAAAAACAGCAATATTTGAGTTAAATTCTTTTTGTTATGATCTGTTTCCTAAGAGGTCTAGTCAGTCGCTGGGATGCTGGTTCAAAACCATTACATGAAATTAACTTATGAAAGCAATACTTGTAAGGGCAAAGAAATAATCCATCCTCAGGTCACAAAGGATCTATTTCTCTAAGATACGTATTGTACATTCTTGTACTCTGAATACCTTTTCGTTTAATATTAGTATTCTAGAAGGGCCCAGAGCAGGAAGGCCTTCATTAAGTAATGAAGCTGGTTTAATATTCACATTTAGAAACACAAATGGATGTATGATGCCTTTGGATTCCCATTGGCAAGTCAACCCACTCCTAAGGCCCCGATCCTAATATGTGCAGTGCTCAATATTGAAAGCACTTAAGACTTAGAGTCTGGAATCCCAGCCCTCCTACATGGAGATGAAAGGTGGGCCAGCTAGCCTGGCTTATCATGAGAAAAACAACAAAAATACCCAAGGTTTGAGAGAGGGCTTTTGTGTGTGCATGTGTGCGCATGTGTGTATGTGTGTATGTGTGCGTGTGTGCATGTGCGTGTGCGTGCGCGCGCGCGCGCGTGCGCGCGCGCGTGTGTGTGTGTGTGTGTGTGTGTGTGTGTGTGTGTGTAGCTAGAGTTTTCCTGCCTGGCCCACAGTCAGGATAAATCTCTTTCACCTGCCAGTCCCACAGCCGCTCAGACCCAACCAAGTAAACACAGAGACTTCTATTGCTTATAAACTGTATGGCCGTGGCAGGCTTCTTGCTAACTGTCTTTATATTTTAAATTAATCCATTTCTATAAATCTATGCCTTGCCACATGGCTCGTGGCTTACCGGCATCTTCACATGCTGCTTGTCCTGGCGGTTGCTGGCTGGCAGACTGGCGGGCAGTGACTCCTTCTGCCTTCCTGCTCTTTTAATTCTCTCTGTTAGTCCCGCCTACTTCCTGCCTAGCCACTGGCCAATCAGTGCTTTATTAGCAACACATTTGCCATACAGAACATCCCACAGCATGTGTGTGTGTGTGTGTGTGTGTGTGTGTGTGTGTGTGTGTGTGTGATACTGTAGGCTGAGTTCAAGGCCTCTAGTATTTTAAGCAAGCACTATACCACCAAGCCACAACCCCAGTTCTGCCCTGAACAAACTCCCTCTGCCCTCTTAAAAATTTAAATTTTTAAAAATGTATTTTATGTGTATAGGTGTTTTACCTGCATGTATGTCTGTGCGCCATCCATGTGCAGTGCCAACAGAGGCCAGATAATGGCATCAGATCCCTTAGACTGGAGTTACAGATGGTTGAGCAATTGTGTAGGTGCTGGGAATCCAACCTTGGTCCTCTGGAAGAGCAGCCATTGCTCTTAACTGCTGATCTCTCTCTCTGTCTCCAGCCCCTAATTTTATTTTTAAAAATCAAAACAATTTTATCTATTTGTACTGTACTTATATCATTTCCCTGTTCTGTTCTTCCTCTAGCTCCTTTAGCACCTCAACCAACTTTCTCTCAAATTCATGGCCTCATTTTTCTTATTATTGTTTTATGCATAGGTATTCATATGTATATGAATTAATATATAAATATAACCTGCTGAGCTCATTTACTATTGCCATGTGCACATGTATTTAGAGCTTACCACTTGGTATTGGATAAATAATTAGGGAAATCTGTTGGATAGTATCCATCAGAGAAGACTACTTGGACATGGGTTTAAGTTAATAGACGGCATTTATCAGCCAGCCCCCAGAGACTATACTGGATAGTCAGGATCCCGGTGCCTTTCTCAGGGTGAGCTTTTAAGCACAAAACCCACATCCTGGGTTTACATACTTCAGTTAACAAGAACAGTTAGCCTTAAGCGGAATTAGAGAAGCCAAAAAAGCAAGGTTAGTACATTTAGACACTTTCCTAGAATATGGACTTGGTGGATTAGATCTTTGTTTTCATTTTGGCAGGTGATGTGGTCTACATGCTGAGTTTTATGACCTGAATGGCACTTACATCATGGAATCAGTTATGCTAAGATCTGGGGCCTGTTACAAAGTCATCCCTGAGGAGGACTGATTCCTTTTTTTTTTTTTTTTAATTTAAAGATTTATTTATTATGTATACAGTGTTCTGTTTGCATGTATCCCTGAAGGCCAGAAGAGGGAGCCAGATCTCATTACAGATGGTTGTGAGCCACCATGTGGTTGCTGGGAATTGAACTCAGGACCTCTGGAAGAACAGTCACTGCTCTTAACCTCTGAGCCATCTCTCAATCCCCCCAAAGGACTGATTCTTCCTCTCAAAAGTCCTTCATTGCTGGGAGCGCTTCACCTAGAGGTGCAGCCTTGTGAGATTTTCCCTACCTAAGCAGCATGTCGGCCGGTGTTGTCATTGTGCAGGTCTTGGGTAGGCAACCACATTGAGAGTTCATGGGTACAGCTTCTCTGTCATGTCTAGAAGACACGATCTCAGTGGATTTCCTGGTCCTTCGGCTCTTAGACTCTTTCAACCCCCTCTTCTGGGATCATTCCCTGAACTTTAGGTGTAGGGCTTGTGTTGTCGATTTATCAACTGGGGTTGGGCACCCCAGGGTCAGTGTTCTTTGAATTTTATCCACTTGTAGCTTTCTGTAATCGTTTCCGCTACAGAAAAGAAGCCTCAGATATTTGAGACAGGGTCTCATGTAATTCAATCTGTCATCGAACTCATTGCGTAGTTGAGGATGGCTCAGAACTGATCTTCCGGCCTCCTCCTCATGAGTGATGGGATTACAGGCATAAGTCACTACACTGGCTTCATTGAACCTTTGTTCAATGAAAGTAAAGTTTTTCAATAAAAGTAACAGAACATAAATCCATGTCCTCCTTGCTTGCTTTACTGTATCCAGTTTTTTTTTTTTAAAGGATCTGAATGCTTGACATCTTTGAAGTAGGGTGTACTGTTGCAGATAGGAATTTACATGCTTGCATTTTTGCATGCATGTTGAGAGGGTTACATCTAACCAAACATGGAAAAAGTAGGCCAGTAAGATGGCTGAGTAGGTAAAGATGATTGCCACCAAGTCTGGTAACCTGGGTTCAATCCCTGGGACCCACATGGGGAAGGAGAGAAACTGAATCTCAAAATTGTTTTCTGATCTACACACACACACAAACACACCACACACACGTACTCACACACATGCATGCACTAAATGTATAAAAATATGAAAAAACATAGACTTTTTTTTTTTCCAAGACAAGGTTTCTCTGTGTAGCTTTGGAGCCTTTCCTGGAACTCAGTCTGTAGCACAGGCTGGCCTTGAACTCACAAGGATTCTCCTGGCTTTGCCTCCTGAGTGCTGGGATTAAAGGCGTGCGCCACCACTGCCCGGCGTCTTTGGGTATTTTATAAGTTTTTGCTATAATTATTTTAAAAAATCAAAATTAGGCTACCCTCCCCCAAACAGGAATCATCTGTGATTTTTGCAAATGTTCAGTTACTAATTGATCCTCTTTCATTTATAATAAATCAGCATTTCTAGTCAATAGCGAAATAACCAAAAGATTCTGCTCTCTACTTACCAGCAACCCATGCAAGACTGCTCTCTGAGACTGATCTTTTAATGAAATGCCTCCGTTTTATGTATCTCTTATGTAACAAACACCTATGTGCCTAGGTGTCAGGAATGCGGTAGTGAGACACAAACAAGCTTATCCTGAAAATACTGTAAATGAACATTTTTCCAAGTGAGAAATTTGTCAAGTTGAGATTTTGCTTTGGGAAAAAAGATGCAGAGAAGCGAGGAATAAACGCACATGGCCAGACTTAAAGACAGTTATCCTAACTTTCACAAGTTGGAAAGGAGAGGGAGGCACAGAAAGGCGGGCGCTCCACATGATGTCCTTGGATTAGAATCACTTAAAGTGGCCTCTACTCCCCTGCCCTAGCGCAGAACATCATTTATGAGACATCACACAGAAAGGGTGACGTTCTGTGACTGTGAAAGGGTGATGGAGGATGTAGCTTGCCTTTATGTAAGAAAGCCACAGAGCACAGAACCAGGAGCAAAACAGATCTGCTTTATTTTCCAAGGAAAAGGGAAAAATTTTAGTGAATGAATTTTCTTCACATTTCTCCGTGTGTGTGTGTGTGTGTGTGTGTGTGTGTGTGTGTGTGTGTGGAGAGAGAGAGAGAGAGAGAGAGAGAGAGAGAGAGAGAGAGAGAGAACGAGAATCATTGCCAGTCTCAAATGCAAATGCCAAACTCCCACACTGACCTGTTTCCAGAGCTACCTCATCAGCTGGCCAATAATGCCCAGTAGAGGTGAGGTTTGCCCAGAATGGCAAGAACCATCCTTGCTGTTTGAATGACTATTCGTGCTGGCAGCAGTTTTCAGAGATAGAAAATGCTGGGTAAAAGGGAAGAAAGGTTCCTTCCCATTGTTTATTCCTCTAAAATACCAAAATTGAAGTGTGTGTATATATATGTGTGTCTGCGTGTGTGCGCGCGTGCGTGCACACACATGTTGTGATAAGAGACTCTCACAGATGACTGGCAAATTGGCTGTTATTTATTTTAATCAATTGATTGCAGGGAATAATTGCTTTGCATTGAGTGGAATGATAATTTAAGACTTACCAGCTACCAGCCCTATGATGATGATGATGATGATGATGATGATGATGATGATGATGGTGGTGGTGAGAGTGATGATGGCCACTGCTGTTTATTGAAAATTTGGTATGTGTCTGACACAATTCCTCACATCATCTACTCCTACAGCAGCTGAATGCAGTAGGCAGTACCATTGCCTTTGCTATATATATACAGGGAGATATTGTGGCTGGGATGATTTCTTTGTCCAACGTGACACATCTAGTATACAGGCTTATCTGAAATCTAAAAGTAGACTGGTGGAATTTATGTGCTGAAATCTAATTATTAATATGATAGTATTTTAACCGAGGCTTTCTGGAGATGATTAGGTCATGAGGGTGGAGCCCTTAGTAATTAGGATAGAGAGGCTAGAAAACTAGCTTTCCTTCCTCAGAGTGAAGATGCATGAGAAAACAATGGTTAGCTAACCAGAAAGTGGCCCCCACCAGAACTTGGCCCTGATGTCACCTCCTTAGATTTCCACCCTCCAGAACTGTGAGAAATCATTTTTCCTACCAGCTGCTCAAATTATGGTACTTTGTTATAGCAACTCAAGTTGACTGAGGTACATATTGCATAGCCCAGCAATGTCCGCAAGGATGTCATTGTCACTTGAGGCTTCTAGAAAAAAGCGAGACATTCCATGACCAGTTGCTAGTGTTATTTTTCTCCATACAAGATACATTGGACAGTAAGAGAGCAATTGAAGGATAGGGAGAGAAGGCAACTGAAAGTCAAGGCTGATAAAGCAGAGCACTCTGGAGGGACATATGAAAAATTGCGAGGAGTTTGAGGTGCAGAGGAAAATCACTGCCTACTGCCTGGGGCTTCTGACAATTGGTCTGCAATTTTCATGTCCTCTAACGCAGCACAGAAGCCACGACCTTGCTTTATGTAGGAGGCAACTGAATGTTTTTGCATTAAAACAAAATTTCAGGTCTCTTATCAGATGAAAGAAAACACAGTATCTTGATGAGCTTTCCAGTGAGCATTGCAGAAATTGAACCCAATGCCACATGCATGCTAGACAGATTTTTCTTTGTAACTGTATTAAATCTATGAACTTCCCATGATCCCTATGAATTTGCAGAAATAGAGAAATAAGTGACCAAATTTAAGGTATAAAATAGATCCTATTTATTTTCATCTTTCTCTTTAATTATCATTTTCAAATTTAAATTATATAGTTGTCTATCAAAATGTGCAAATAAAATATTCCTACCTTGACACAATCAAAATAAGATATCGGGAATATAACTAAATTACATGTTTATCTTCGATTTACCTGATTCATTTCCTCGTGAAGAATGTATTTGATTTTTAGATATTAAAAAACAAATGCTATCGTATTGCATGAATGAGCATTGATGGCATTTACGTGAAATGTACTCACCAGACAAAACTGCATAGACAGAAAGTAGACTGTGGTTGTTTAGAACTGCGGAGTAAGGAGTTGAGAGGCATGGAGGCTGACAGCTAATAAGTATGTGGTTTTGAGTGCGTGTACTTGAGAGAGGGTGATGAAATATCCTGAAATGAAACGAGTGATGCTTGTGAGCCGTCGTCTTTACTCTCCCTTAAGCCCCCCAGATTTGCACGTGGTAGTGGTTTTGTTTAGAGATATCGGCTTAGCAGACTCACGTGGTTGCATTCAGAGTTATTCGGTGGTGACACCCAAATGTTTATATATCTCATCTTTCACAAAGTTGGAGGGTGGCCAGCGATTTTCAGTCTTATGCAGAGTGCAACTCGAGACTGTAAATGACTGCTGCTAGGCATCTAAATATAGCTCAGCCATAAAGTCGTCTGTTTAAAACCAGGAACTACAGCATAAAGGAAATTATATTTAAATAACAATGCTCCGTCTGTAGAAAATCAAAGCCAATTACATTGAAACATCTTTGTCCCATTTTGCTGAGGACCAGGCAAGTCAAGAGGATAATCCCTTTAAGCTTTTTTTCTCCTGTTTCCAGTTGTGCAGTGAATGAATAAATGCACCCAGGAAATACATTAAGGGAGATCACATATGTTAAAGAAAATAACAGAGTGTCTAGCATATGGTAGCTATGTGAGAAATAAATGATACAGTAGTTTCTTAATAAATAGAGAGGAGCTGTTTTCTGCTAAATAAAAAGCGGGCTTCTGCTTGAAGCCGTTCACTAATGCATAATTATTATTTCACTGTATGAGAGATTCAGGGTGCAATTAGTGACTCACAGTACAATTTGCTTATTGGGGCAGGGGCAAGAGGATAGAACGTAGGGAAATCATCGATTCTTTTCAGCACGTACGTTGTCAGTGAGGAGAAAAGAATGCCCATCTATTTGGTTGGTGTGTTTAACCTCTCCCTCTCTGATCTCCTTTGAGACCTGGCAGGAGATATTTTTTTTTTTTTAATTTTCACTTTGCTGTTTTGAGACCCACATAGCAAGAAGGCGAAGAAGTAGAATGTCCCAGGAGATAAAAAACACTTTCCAAATTAGCAGCCTCAGCCTTCGTGCTGATTTGAGAGGGGTGCTGAGTGCCCGGCTACCATGCCAAACTGCTTTGTCCTGCAACAGTAACGGACACTGAGAGATTAGAGAATTCAGAGACAACACGGAGCACAGCAAGCCACCTTTGGATTTTTATTGAATATCCTGAGTTGACAAGCATCTAACAATACCTTCTTCCAGCTCGGAAGGTGCAGGTGGGGTATGATGAGGGTAGGGGGTGGGGGTTGGAGGGTTATGGGGGTCGCTGGGAAGGTGGTGAAGATCTCCAAGACATGTTCGGGGAGTCCCGAGAACAGACATGAAGTCTGTAACCTTCCTAAAATCTGAGAGTGACAGCTTTTATTTTGAGGTTAACAGAAGAAATGAGCTGACCTTCTGTGGGCTGGGCTGAGTATGCCTGCCATCCATCCATCCATCCACCCATCCATCCACCCACCCACCCACCCATCCATCCACCCACCCATCCATCCATCCATCCATCCATCCATCCATCCATCCACCCATCCACTACTTTCATTCTTGTGCATAACTCAATGAACAATCAGTCAGGTATGTGCCAGGCCCTTCCTTATGCCCTGAAGAAAACCTACCAAATGAAGGCTTTTAAAATCAGTAGTGGCCGGGCGTTGGTGGCGCACGCCTTTAATCCCAGCACTCGGGAGGCAGAGGCAGGTGGATCTCTGTGAGTTTGAGGCCAGCCTGGGCTACCAAGTGAGCTCCAGGAATGGCGCAAAGCTACACAGAGAAACCCTGTCTCGAAAAACCAAAAAAAAAAAAAAAAAAAAAAAAAAAAAAAAAAAAAAAAAAAAAAAATCAGTAGTGATGCTGAGAAGGAGATATAGAAAGAAGGTCCCGAGAAGGAGAGGCCCACTTGGCTCACATTGACTGGAATAATGGTAAGAGCGGCCACGAACACACTGGAGAACAGGGAGAGATCACTGGGCTGGCAGCAGCAACTGCGAAGCTTTATTGGAAGATGAGAAAGGCCAGCCTCAGGGAAAGGGAGTGGGGAGGTAGAGAAGCCTCTGTTCTTGCTTAATCGGCCTGGAACGAATTTTAAAGGTCCCGGAGGAGGGTGGGTGAGCACTTTGGTGGCAACTTTGGTGGTGTGGGTGTGGAATTAGAAAGAGAAAATGTGGTAAGGGCGTGGGGGAAGGGCAGAGAGCCTGAGTAAGTGACTTGCTTTATTTGTCATTTTCTTCAATGACAGTACACGATTTCAGGACAATCTCTTTCTGGATGTGCCACACACAGTTCCTGTTCCCTAAGGCACTCACTGTTACTTGTTTCTTGTACGCTCTTCCAGGGATATTGTGTGTGTCTAAAAACAAACGTAAGTATGTAATGCATTTTGTTCCCTTTTCATTCCAATAGTATCAGATTATGTGGAGAGAAAACACTGAAAATCTTCTGTAACCACTGTTATAATTTTGTGGAAGATAAATGGGTTGATACTGAATGTAATCAGGTAAACAGAAAGATCATCTGTTTGTCAGAGATCAATTCCTCTGGGAAAAGGCTCATATCTGTGTGGGTTATTGTAGCTATTTAGGTTTTTGGTGCTCTTTTCTTGGTTGAGAAGACAACATTTTCCTTGTGTGTGTATGTATGTATGTGTAGGGGTGTGTGTGTGTGTGTGTGTGTGTGTGTGTGTGTGTGTGTAGGCCAGATGTCAACATCTGGTGATGTTCCTCAGGTGTTATCCACCTATTTTTTGAGGCAGGTTCTCTCACTGGCCAGAAACTTCCTACATTTCTTGCTGGCCAGCCAACCCCAGAGACCTTCTTGTTTCTGTTTCCCCCGTGCTGGGCATGTTACCAAGCCTGGCCTTTTTATATTTGTTCTGGGACTTGAACTCAGGTCCTCAAGCTTGCCCAGAAGTGCTTTACTGACTGAGGCATCTCCCCGGCTCTTGTCTGACATTCTGTTAGAGATTCAGAAGTAGTGCAAATCTCATCGCCCTTCACAGCTACTTCCATCTGACCATCCACAGAGCTCACACTTCCCTATCTCCAGTGTTCTAGCCTTCCTCTCCCATTCTCCACCAAGCAGCCAAGCCTTTTACCACTGTGAGTCTGTGTAGTCTTACCTCAGGACTCCTTTCTTTGGAGGGGATATTCACTTATGCCTTATGTTGGAATTCCCGGCCACTCCCCCAGCTATATGACTGCACATGTGCGGTTCAGTAGCCAGGCAAGGGGCCTTACGACCTACATAATCCGTGCGCATCGTGATCATGTAATTTGTGCGCATCGTGATCACACAATCTATGCGCATGCGTGGCGTGGCTCCATAAACCCATATGGGCATGTGCGGGGAATCCTTAAAAAGCCGGTCACAGACTCCTCCCCTCTCTTCTGCTCTCTCCTCCTCCCCCATCTCTCCCTCTTCGTCACATGTCTTTCCAACAGGCCTGACCACATTCTGTCCTATCTCTCCTTCCTCCTAATAAAACTCTGATAGTGAGTTTTGTCGTGCCTCGTGGCTTTTCTCCCGTGGTAACAGCACCGCTTAATGAATGACATTGCGCTGCATTAAAACCAACACCTTAGACCGTTGGTTGACTAACTGTGCTGGTGTGGCAGGCCTTGGAGGCTTTGGTGATTTACTTTCTGTTGTCTGGAATGTGCATCTATGATAGTTTGCATGTCACACACTGTCCGCACAATCATGCTTTGTGTGATTGATTGCCAGCTGATGTCAGGTTGTGGAAATTTTTGGAAGGTGGGTCTAGGTGAAGGGGTGTATGGTGATATTTTATATGTACTGAAATGTGATTTTATTTGTATGTTAATAAATAAAGTTGCCTGGGAGTCAGAGCTAATAACAAGCCATAGCAGAAGCTGGGCGGTGGTGGTGCATGCCTTTAATCCCAGCTCTTGGGAGGCAGAGCTAGGCAGATCTCTGTGTGTTCAAGGATACAGCCAGCATGGAGACACACGCCTTTAATCTCAATACCAACCATAGAAGACCTGGAGGTCTGTATAGATGGGCAGTGATGAGGAGGTCATGTGGTTGGGTTTACAACCAATGAGAAGGCAGAACAGAAAGTCTATAAAAAGACAGATACACAGGAAGTAACGCTCTGGCTGAGGGAAGGACGGCAGCAGCAGGAAGGGTAAGGAGGTTTTTAGTCTCAGCTCTTAGCTATTGTTCTGACCTCTTGGCTTTTAACTCTGTATTTGGCTCTGTGTTTCTTATTTAACAAGATGGTTACATCTACAGGGGTGTCACTGGGGATGTACTTTTGAAGGTTATACCAGACACTTAGTGACTTTTCTCTGTCTCTACTTCCCATCCATAAGGAAGTAAAACCCTTTTACCACCATTCCCACCACTTCGATGATCTGCCTGAGTGCATGTGGCCAAGTGTCATCGACTGAGCTCTTGGGAACCGTGAGCAAAAATGCACCCTTCCTCCCATAACTTGCTTCTGCTGGATAGTTTTGATGGTGAGCTGAGAAAAGTAACTAACACAATGTCTCACCCATGTCTTCAACACATGGCTTTTAAAATACCTATACTTTAATTAGTTCTTTGAGAAAATCGTGTGTTTTGCTCATATTTGCTCACATCCCCCAACTCAACCCAGATTTCCTACCTCCCTACCCATTCAATATTGTGTATGTGTGTTTTTTAAAAAAACCTATTAAGTCCAATTTGTCCAATATAGTCTTGGATGTGTGGATTTCTATGGAGTATGGGTGACTTACCAGGACTGTACTTTTAGAGAAAACTGATACTCCCTCTACCAGCAGCTATCGATTGCCAGTAGCTCCTAGACTAGTGGTAGGACTTCATGCCCATCTCTCTTCTTCATATGTGTGCATATGTGCAGCTGCCCTGTGTCCAGAAGACACTGTTTCCTTGTAATCATGGTCACATGGAAACCTACTACTGGAGTATGTATGTACAATATATACAACTCCATTTTTATTTAAAATATGTGGTTAAAATGGAATTACCTTATAATGGGGTGGGTAATGCCCCTACTAGACAGCACAGGCTAACAAAATAAATAAAAAAGCCTAATGCCAGGAACAGATGACCACTTATATACTTGTTGGCCAGTAAGGCTCCATGGATCCTAAAACATTACAGGTTATTGCTAGTTCTCTTAGTTACCCCCTAGAACTTCACAGTAAAAGCCTATTGCTAAAGACAGGACATACTTGAGTCATAAAATGTAGAGATATCAAGCTGGTACTGATCTGGAAGCTTCATCCTTATCAGCTGGTTTCATAGTTTCATAGGTGCTATGCTGGAAGAGAAAAGTAATCATTAGTCTTATCCAACTGCAAACATTGTGAGCTAAAATATTGAGAGGACTAACAAGAAATGCCCACTGCAATATTGGCCCCCCAAATCATGTGAGTATCCAATCACTTTCTGATTGGATTTAAGGCTCTCTCCACAAGATGAAACCTATACCTGGCACCATTATCATCACCAGGAACCTGTGGCTAGACAGGTTGTAGGCCCTACTGGTTGAGAACCTACCACCATTACTCTAAGTGGACACAGTTTTAAACAAATTCCTAATGATTTATCATATATCCATAGATCAATGTTTCATCATTCATCAGAGAAGTTTCTATTCGCAGTAGATGGTGATTAACACAGAGACCCACAACTGGTCCATGTGCAGAGGACAAGAGACTGCAAAATACTCAGCCTTAAATGGGACATCTGCATCATACTCCCCCTCCCAAGGCTCAGGGATCATTGTAAAAGAGGGGATGGAAAGAGTGTAAAAGACATATATGCCCCTTTTGCTTAGTGATCTGATGTTATTGCTGTAGTGGGCCAAGGTGATATTTGACCAAAATGCCCAGAAAACCCAGTTCCTTTTAGGCTATATTTTGACAGACAGTAAAATAGTTCACAGCGCTCTGTGGTAAGACAGCACATGTATGCACTGTAGTTTAGCCCAAGAGAATGCAAGTTTTCTTTTCCGTCTTTCTGATACAGATGTACCAGAGGGCATTTCACAGCTCAGTGGCCACACACAACATCCTAGAAGCAGTGTTAATCTGTTCAAACAAAGAAACCATACCTGGGAGGACAGGTGCAGGTGCAGCATTTGATTGAATTTGAGGTTGCTTGTTGTCTTCTTCCAAAAAAACAATTTTTGTAGGAGCCACACCAGATAATGAATAGATATATGATTTGGGCCACTGATTCTGGTATTTTTAAAGTCTTTAAAGATAGATGAATCTCTGCTATTCATTCCTGGAATATAATGCGCTCTCTCTCTCTCTCTCTCTCTCTCTCTCTCTCTCTCTCTCTCTCTCCCTCCCTCCCTCCAATCCCTCCCCCTTCTTTTTTTAAAGCAAGGTCTCACTGTGCAGCATTGGCTGCCTTGCTATATAGACTGGGATGGCTGCAAACTCACAGACACCTTCCTAGCTTTGTTTCCCCAAGTTGCTGGGATTAAATTCATGTGATTACGTGCTCATATATAATATTGATTCTTGACTTGATGTCATTGCAGGACTTTTGTACGTCATTTTACACTTCTTCAAAGTTGAGCCCACAAACCAAGTAGTCAATGTCAGTATTCTGCCAAATATGCCTAATCCAATAATACATACATATATACATACATAACTACATGTGCATGTTTGCAAGGTACACGATAAATTAATTCTAAACAAAACATAAATATCAATGTGTTTTATAGATTAGGATGAACAACAAGAAATACTAAGTGGCAAGAACAGGGAAGAACTCTTTATGGGAATGAACATGGAACAATGACTCTGAAGAAGTTTGTCAGTTTCTTAAAGGTTGCTTTTAAGACAGGGTCTCATGTAGCCCAGGTTGGCCAGGAGCTGGATGGACCTGAAGATGACTCAGAACCCCCAATTATCCTGCTTCCACCTCTGGAACGCTGAGATTACAGCTGTGCACTCCACCACCTCTTTGAGGCAATGCGAGGGATCTCCCTGGCGAGGCTGGCCAGTGATCTGAACCTCCCATTTCTTTAAAAGTGAAACAGTACTTGTCACATGATCCAGTTGCCCCCTTCTAGACACCTAGCAAAGAAAAACAGAAGCAAATGAATCTAACAATATTTGAAACTGATTTGTCACAGTGGCTTTATTTTTAAAACCAAACCACCACCACCAACAATAACAAAAAAGTAAAACAAACAGATCCAGTGTATCCATATGGTAGAACCACACTTATAAATACAAAGAAGTGAGATATTGATGCACATAATGGTGTGGATGAATCTCAAAATAATCACAGTGAGTAAAAGGAATCAGGCAGAAATTATATATTCCATGAATCAATTTAAATATAATTGTAGAAAATGTGCATTTATTTGATGCAAAGTCATTTGGTGGAAAATAGATTGACAGCTTCCTGGAGTTAGGAGAGACTAGAAAGGAGGGGGTAAGAGAGGGAAGGAGACTTTTTTTTTTCTGCAGTGCTGATGGTTGAACCCAGAGCTTCATGCATGCTGGACCAGCATTCTACCTCTCTGCTATCCCCCGAGTCCTGAAAGTCAAATCTTTTAAGTGATGGGTGGACTTATTATTTAATTGTAATGGAGTTCTTGTGGTCACATACATAATCAAAAGTTACAAAATTGTACACTTGAACCACGGTGGGCTTTAAATGTTTCTTTACATATCACTAAGGATAGTTTAAACATATATCACTTTTGACCAAATAACTCCAATAGCAAGATATGTGTGAAATGTTTACTATACTTTGGTTGGCATTGTAAAAAATATCCACCATAAGACAATAATTAAATGAATCCTGATACTTTCATGTAATAGAATACTACGTTATTAAAATAGTTTTGTTAATATTTACATACAAAGATAGTCAAGATATTTAAAATACAAAAGGTAACTTACTTGCTGGTGAGGATATAAAGTGGTACAGCACTTGTGGATAACAGTTTGACTGTTCCTTAAAATTGAACACGAAATTATTATATTACCTTTGAATTCCTCTTCTATGTACACATCCATAAGTGTTGAAAACATATGTCTTTGTAAAAACTTGGACATGAATGTTCATAGCAGCATTAGTCAGAGTTTTCAACATGGAAGCAATCCAAATGTCTCACTGTTAAGTGGATATACAAAATGTGGATTCCACAATTACAGTGGATTATAATTGATTGGGACAGGGATGAGACACTGGGGCAGGCTAGTTAGCATGGATTGAGCTGAAACCATAAGACATAAGAAGAAAGCTGGGTGCCGGTAGGTGGTGGCACATGCCTTTAATCCCAGCACTCGGGAAGCAGAGCCAGGCAGATCTCTGTCAGTTTGAAGCCAGCCTGGTCTACAGAGCAAGATCCAGGACAGGCACCAAACTACACAGAGAAACCCTGTCTCAAAAACAAAAACAAAAACAAAAACAAAATAAAACAAAAAAAAAGAAGAAAGCTGGGTGTGAAGGCCATATATTATATGAGTCTACTGATATATAACATACCTAGGGCCTACTGAGGGTGCGACAGAATAGGAAAAAACTCCCAAGTGACTGCAGATAATCTGCAACTAGTTTAGACCCAGGGAGAGAGGAGTCAGATTCTCACTCTGGACAGAGTAAGACATCAGGCCTAACCCATACCATGTGCGTTAGGCCTGGTCATTTGACAAATGATGGGCAATTCCCTCGAGGCAGAGGAAGAGAATTCATTTCTCTTAGTGTATTAATTTATACTTCATCCTCAAAAATAATTTTCAGTACCTTGGATGTAACTTAACCTTCAAGTCTTAAAGGTCTCCCAAAGAGAACACAAAAGAATACTGTTAAAAATGTTTTCCTGATTTTCCATTTTTATCTTGACTTAGAATCCATACCCATTTTCAGCTCCTCTGAGCTTATGGTTTTGGGCCTCTGTAGAAGGAGACCTCAGGATTGGGCTCCAGATGAACTGAGCCAGTTTATCCACAGTCCAAACAGGACTATGTAGGAAGTCATCTTCATCAGGTCATGGTGCCGGAGTAACTCTTCACTGTGAGCATCCCCAGTGGGCGGAGGATGCTTGGCTTTGCCCTGCTCTGACAGTCTTGTTAATTGAGCAACAAGTGTAAACATGGGGGCATTGGACAGGTGTCTCATGGCAGAATGTCAGTGACAGGTAGATCACGGCTCAGTTTTTCTTGGTACTGGATGGACACAGCCTAGGGTTCTAAGTGGAATGTGTTCCAGATGCAGTTTGGTGACTTCTCATCTCATGCGTTTTTGCTCCTTCCTTCTGTAGTTGTGTTAACTAGACAAGCCCTTCCTTATTTGTCAGTCACAGCGAGGACCTGCTTTCCTGGTCCAGGCTACTGTAAAGGATGGATAAGGACTCCAAAGCATGCTGCTTCCTATGTGACTGGTTTGTGTATATATGTTACCACCCTCATGATCATTATGGATAGTGAGAGACATGTACATGAGTTCAATGAAGAATGTCAACATAGCTTACCATGGTGGAGAGGGAATGGGATCAGTCCAGCTGAGAGTCAGTGGTCTGATACTGATGCCCTCTGAGAGATTTCAGTAAGTCTTTCGGTCAACATGAAATAACTTTGTGATAAAACCTGTTCAATCTAACAATCCACTCTCCTTACATGCTTTGGCTGATAACCCATGCATATGTTTACGCAGAGTGGTTTCAGGTTGGGGGCTGTAATGTCTGTCATGATGTGAGACTTGGCATGTAGATTGTTGGGGAAGTCATATAGCATGGTGACCACATGAGAAAGCAGAGCTGACCTCTTTGCCTACTCTCTTTCAATTTTTTATCTTTTGAGAATTTCATATACATACAGCAAAATATGATTATAGAAGCACAAAATCACCATTTCCCCCCTGTGGCTCATGGCCAACTGTCCCCACCTTCCAACATGCCTGCCTCCTAGCTTCATCCAAATAAGTCTAGTTAGTGTATGGGTATAAAGACATCTGCTGGAGCATGGGAAACTCTCTAGTTAGTGCATGGGTATGAAGACATCTGCTGGAACATGGAAAATAGTCTAATTAGTGCATGGGTATGAAGACATTCGCTGGAGTATGGGAAACTGTCTAGTTAGTGCATGGGTATGAAGACATCCACTGGAGCATGGGAAACCGTCTAGTTAGTGCATGGGTTTGAAGACATCCACTGGAGTATGGGAAACTGTCTAGTTAGTGCATGGGTGTGAAGCCATCTGCTGGAGCATGGGAAACCTACCAGTAGCAATAGCCTCAAAAAAGAATGATTCTCCCTTCTACAGCAACTATCTACTGCCAATAAGCTCTTCAGTAAGGGGTGGGACTTGTATATCATCTCACATCTGTTTTATTTTTATAGTCTATGTTGCCTAGGCTGGCCTTGAACTTGAAATCCTCCTGATTCTGACTCCCGAGTAATTGGGATTATATATATGTATACATCACCTGGGTTTGCTCACTTGGTGTGTGTGTGTGTGTGTGTGTGTGTGTGTGTGTGTATACACATATGTGAGTACATATGCTTTACCCACTTTTTTTTTGAGAGTCAAGGTACCTGTTCTTCAGTTGGGATAACTAAGTAATTAGTAACTAACTAACTAGTAGCCAGTTACTAATAGCCAAGTAAGTTAGGTTTCTTCCCTCCTCATAGCCGCAGGCAGCAGTTTTACCAAGGATACTGTGGCATCGGAAATGGATGTCCTCATCAGAATCAAGGATTCATGTTTCAGAGCCAGTTCCCTCTTGGCTCCCATGCTTCCATGTGTCATGCACACACTGAGTTGGTCCCACTCTCCTGCCATTTTGTTTCTTGAAGGCCTGAGTTCTGTCCTGCTTCTTATGGATCAAGTCATCCAGTATGTTTTTCAAATCTATGGACGAAACACTGGTATGTCATGCACAAAAAGGAATAGGATGTCCTACAAGCTGGAACTCTAATGACTAAATCCACGTTCTGTGAACTATGGAACCTGGCAGAGGAGGCAAGAGTCTGATGCTCTTCCATGTCTTGTCTCCTTCATTTCCTCTCACCAGTCAGTTTTTATCTCCAGTCAGTCTCTTACATACCTAATTTTACTGCATTGATCGTGTATCACTGTACTTAGTATCTCACAGGAACAACTTAGAGGAGGATTCATTTTGAGAGTTTTCATTGGTCATGGCTGGCTCCATAGATTCTGGGCCCATGGTGTGGCAGAACACCTGGGCGGAAGGGACATGTCGAGCAGAGCTGCTCAACTCACGGTAGCTAGGAAGAACAGAAAGAGGGGTTTCCCAGAAGGTGCTTCAGAAGGAGGCATCTCCTAAGAACATCCCCCTAGTGACCTGCTTTCTCCTAGAACCTACCTCCTAAAACTTCGAGAACCTCCCAGAATAGTGCCACCACCTGGGGACCAAGCATCTGACATGACTCTGTGATGACATTTCACATTCGGAGCATCTGTCTTGGATTTGTTTCTCAGGTGAGCTAGCCTAACACAAGCTGTACCAAGAATGTGCCAGGGAGACAGGTAGTTAGACGTCAACTTGAAATTTATTCACTAACTGTCCAACAGGCATAGAGGAGGGTAACTTGGTAACTTCATTGAGAGCTGGCAAACGAATAGTTCCTATCAAAAGGTGGTGAATCAAATGTAAGAGGTTTCACTGATGGTGGACTTTAGAATATATCCTGTCGGGGAAGAAAGATGCAGATGCAATAGCGGAGGCATTTGAAAGCTATGCAGTGGAGAATATCTTCAAAGATGGCCGAGTTACGCTTACTGCTGCCAAGTTGAATTCACGAGAGCAGTACTTAATAACTGACCATGTGAGGCACAGGGTCTCCTGAGTGGCTTACAAAGAGATCCTAACCTTCACCATTGTGACAGGGCGGACAGAACTGAGCAAGCTGAAGACTAGTTGGAATTGCAAAGATCTCTAGGTGTGTGGGTCTTCATCCAAAAAACAAAACAAAACAAACAAACAAACAAACAAACAAAAAAACCAAATAGGTGTTGGGACAAGGAGCAAAGGGATTCTGGGGCCCTGGGAAAACCCCAACGTGAAAATGGAAAACTGCGGTGAGGATGTGTCGATGGACGCCCTTGAATATCTATTCTAGGCAGACATACCCGCACTTAATCTTTCAGGAGTGTGACGGTGTCTCCTCCCTCTTGGTAAATGCTAGCACTTGCATTGTGCATGCTGCCGCTGCAGAGACCACAGGGAAAGTAGCATCTGCTTTCCTCAATAGCTTCCCTGCTTGATTATCAGAGTTCATATTCAGCAAAGCCTGGGTGGGTACATGTTGGAATCTGTTAGGGAAGGAGATGCTACGATTGTTAAGCCTCAAGAATCAGCTAGACTATCCTGACAGGAGTCTAAGGAGTGCCCCTTAGGCTATATTTTTGAGAGCTTGATTAAGTGACCTGGAATTCAACTTTCTCAAGACCCCAATCTTATACCTCCAGGAATGGGGAAAACTCACTGCTCTGGCTTTGTCTGGATAAACCCAACACCAACACTTAGTGAAGGGGAGATTTCTGAGTTGCTCTCCAGAGGAAGAATTCTGTCTTCATTCTATTAATAAGGTTGCACTGTGAGTAACACTGGCCAGAGGAAGAGATGAGGAGGCCAAAGATAAAGAGAGTTCCAGAATGTACCCAATGGACATTCAGAATCCTGCCACTACAGTGAAGCTTTTAGGGACTTGACAGTCAAAATCATGCCAGGATATCTTTAAAGTAAAGGACAAATATGTGCACCTTACATCCCTCCTACACAAAGGAAGGTCAGCCTGTGGAACCTTTTTGGATTGGAGGACAATATATTCCATAAGTAAGAATTTTGTTTTGACCTGTGTGATGTAGGTTGTGAATAGGGCTCAGAGCAGGACATGGTTGTGTGGCATGCACAATAGCCATATCTCTTGGTCCATATGCTCGAATAGACCCAATGGCTTTGGAGCCATCTATGTAGAAAAAGGATGTAGCAGGCAAAGCTGGAGTGATGGCAGGTTTTATGGAGAGAATCAGCTCCCACAATGCAGCCTCTGGGATTTTGGGATAAAACCATGCCAACCACTGTAGAGGAGAAACAGTAATGGAAATATTATCAAGCCCTGGCAGAGATAATGATTCTGGATTATGAGAACAGAATTGCCCATTATGATTTGGATTCTAATGAAACTTCTAATTCAGAGTTGGACATGTGCAGTGGAAGTCCATGATCACATCCTGGTACATCCAATTATAAAACTGAGTAGGACCAGAGGCTATGATTATGTGGCATGAGCAGCCTGCCCAAATGGGCTTGTCCTTATCACTCTCAATGGGCACAACAGTAACTCTCATCTCCTACTTGTGGCTATGTGAGAACTTCAAGTTATGAATCTGGTCATATACTTTGTATTCATAGTTCCCAGATACTGGCAAATGGCCTAGCTATCTGTTGAGGAGTTTTAAAGTGGAGGGGGGGGGGAACCAGACATTTGAGACATACTGGAATGCAAATGCATTAGGAGGAGTTCTGTGTCATGTATTAACAGCTATCATGGAAGAGGCATTGAACACACCAGTAGACAATGTGGCTTGGCCAGCTGACCTAACCCTGCCATTGATGATATCAGAATTGGCATAGGAGCATGGTAGCAGAGCTAGATATCCCACAAAGGAATTTGCCTCATGGTAAAGGAGGTGGATGGCATAGGCCTGCAACCCAAATATTAGATCATCCAGAAGCCAGCCTCATAGGATGCAGAAACAGCCTGTGGTTCAATCATGCAATCTATAGTAGGCAATCTGAGGGATGGATTTTCATAGCAACCAAGGGCTCTTGTTTGCATTGTCCAGATCTACAGCTCTATGTAAATGACCCACTAACCCCGCTGTCATGTTCTAAAATCAGTCACCATATTGAGACTGGGGGGTGCTTCCCCTCAGAAGTTTTGAGTAACGACTAAGTGTGGCAGTGGTGTTAGGCAGGGCTGTACTTCTTGTAAGATACTGACCTTTTCTAAAGGGCAGCTTTGGTTTAAGCTCTCTCCACAGCGTGGATGAAATTTGCATAGAACTGCATTGCAGTTTAATAAATATGTTCCCTATTCTTTCATCCTTTCTCCCCTGCCTTCTATGGTTTTTTTCTTCATAGAAGAACCTGATTTATGGTCTGGCGGCTTTCCCCTTAGTTCATTCTCACTGGCACTTCCCTTAGTAAATAAATCTCTTGCACATGTAATCTCATCTTGGCATCTGTCTCTTGGAGGATCAGGACTAACACAGATGGCTTGGACATGTGCTGGTGGGTTTCTAAGAAAGAATGTCAAGTATGCCAATCCTGCATGCTGAGTGTGGTCAATTTAAAGTGGCTGCCCGGAGAGGTATCGAGAAGTATTCTAGCATTATATCTAGTCCATTGTAATGGATGCCGTGGTCTACTGGGAAGAGCCACAGTGAGGGCAAAGGGGTAGGGTCTTGATCTTTCACTGGTCACTCCTGCTGAACTGAAATGTTCCACAAAACCCCATTGTGAAGGGAAATGGTACAACTATGTGTGGTAGTGTGTGCCTGTAATTCTAGAATTCGGGAGGCCAAGGCAGGATTGTTGTGAGTTTGAGAACACCCTGGGCTACCCGGTGAGTACCAGGCTAGCTAAGGCTTCACAGTGTCACTGGGGTCCTGTCTCAACAAAGTAAGTAGCTGGGGATGTAGCTCAGTTTAGGTAGAGTGATTGCTTAGCATACGTGAAGCCCTAGATCCAACCCCCAGCATTGTAATAAAGGCAGGTATGGTGCTATGTGCCTACACTAAGGAGATGAGTGCAGAAGATTCATCAAGATCAGAAGTTCAAGGTCATCCCTGCCTACACAGTAAGTTTGAGGCAGCCTGAGATAACTGAGACCCCATTACAGAGACATTAAAAAACCAAAGCCAAACCCAGGAAACAAATAAAAAAAGGGGGGAGGGCATGATTAGAGAGCTCCTGTATGTAAAACTTTTGTAATGTGAAGGATATCATTAATGATAGCGAACGATTAATGTTGATGGTTAGTGAATAACAACTGCATTAAAAACTATATAACTATATAATATGTGATTAATTATTTATGAGCAATAACAATGCTTAATGATAACCATCAATTGCATCATATCATTAATGATCCTAAAGTGATACTGAATGGAAGAGATTATATGGCTGTATTATATAAGCCATAATAGCCCCATAGTGAAAGATGCTAAGTCAATGGAATCTAGGAAAAACAAAAACAAAGTGTAAGGACTTGTTAGTGTTTTCCCTCTTGAGCTGGAGGGACTGTGCTCTGATAGCTGATGTGAATTTCTTTCTTTGGAGGTTTGCCTCATGGAGCCATCATGACAGGATGCTACTCACAAATATTACTCATTCTCCTTTATCTGATTTTATATTTGCCAAGGAACATCCTGATGTTCATTGTATTTGAGCAAAATTGTCGACTGAAGAAAGACTATGCTGACCAATTGGCTAAGGGATTCTAGTCTCTCCATCACTCATTTATTTCCTTTAAAATGTCATTATTAAGATAAAAAATAAGGCTTATGATAAAATAATTATTGACGAGTAGGAAAGCCAAATTCAAAGTCTGTTTCTTAGGCACAGCTTCTTCCAGTTTCCCCAGGAGTAACACTTTTCTGTTGTTGTTGTAAATTACTTCATTTCTCCACTGAATATCTGGCACTCAAAATATTTTCTTCATGACCTTGTTTAGAAGGACTTTCTTATGAATTCATTCATAATGAACTAAAACTGAGTTTCTAAATACACAAAGCTGGGAGCCAATCCCTCCATTCAGAAGCCATTTTTCAATGCATGTCATGTCTTTTGTTAAGTCTTTTATGACATCAAACACTATGTTTTGTAAGAAGTGTAAGCTTTGTCTACCATTCACAGACTACAAGACATCAATTTGCAAAGAATAACGTGTAGTGCCAGGCTCCCTGCGTTCCGTGCTTTATTCAGCCTGATGAAGGACCACTGGTTTTTGTGTGAATTGTATTACTTTTTACATCCACCTCCTCCTTCCCAGAATAAAGGAGAGTTCAAGGAAGACAGTCTTAGTTCTAAGTGTGAATCAACACTTAGATTCACTGCAGCAGCACAGTATGATAATGAACACAGGGGCAAATTTGTGATGACCTAGATAGGCTCTTTCTGTTTGTTTCTTAGGATTATTGTCTCTTTTCAGACTCAAGACAATTCCCGATGTGAAAAATTAGTTCCCGAAGATGACTAAGCCTGGGTTTTCAGTGTTCAAAATTTAGTAAGATTTTTCCTTAACGGAGAACATCTGAATTTCTTGTGAAAATGCTTCCCTGCTAGGATTTAGAGAAAGAAAAATCTTGAGCTAAAGATCTTTAATGAAATTATTATGTTACGATCAGAAAAGACAATGTCCCAAAATATTTTTGAGGCCTATAGATAGATGTGTAACTTTTAAATCCTTGAATCAAGGTTTTGCTTAGAGAGGGACTGATATTTTTTTAAATGTTATTTTAAGGCAAATGAGTTTTATTTATTTGAATGATTACTTTTTTGAGGCTCTGAGGGTTGAATCTAGGGCCTCATCTGTGCTTGGTAAGCACTCTATCACCAAGCAACATATCCAGTCTTCTTTGTATTTTGAGGCATGGTCTCATTAAGTTAGAGCAAATTACCAAAGATGGTAATTTTTTTTGATGGTACAAACATTGTAGTGAACATTAATACAGAAATCTAGTTGACTATGGGGTTAAGGTTGGAAATCTTTTCGTATAAAAAAGCTTTTTTTTTTACACTCTCACAAAAGCAAGAAATTTAGTCTCTTACTCTTTCTTGAAGGTAGAATTAACTTTCATGTCAACAGGTGTTATCAGAAACATTCCCCAAAACATTCACATAGTCACTTACTCCCTCTTTCATTAGAGCAACGTGGAATTATTTTGTAGTACATGGGATGCTATACTGTAAGACAGGTGTTATGTGGCAGAAGCACCTTTGGGAAAGGCTGTGATGTAGGATCATTGCATTTACTCAGGAGAGTCAGAGGTACAAGCCCCTGACTCCACTCTAGATTTTAGTTTCTGATGTCAGAAGTCAGATGAAAGTCCATAGCTATTTGAGATGACATTAATGTATGACAAAGACCCTCAGTGGTATAGGAATGTCATTTCAGTCGCCAGACATACGGACTAGACTGATAAGCTTGAGTCCTTTAGATTTGATGTCAGTGACTGTTGGTGGAGGAGCTTTAGTAATTTGCATCTACTTATTCTTCTTTTCAAAATTTAATATCCCCAGTGGTTAGGTTAAGATATAAGGTTGGAATGCAAATCTGCATATGGCTTTAGTATCAAATTTTATCTCTGGCTTGGGAGACATGCTCTCTGATTGAATGGAGATATTAGGAGCTTCCCTTATACTGGAGTTCTCAGTATAGCTTGCAAAGTTGAATATCTTACAAGACCATCATCATGTGTGTCTCTATGATCTGTTCTGATATATGATGCCAGTTTGTTCTGAGAAATTATAATTTGATTATTTCTGTCCTTGTTATCACACTTGAAGAATGAAATTTTCCTTCTGACTTTTGCATTGCAGAAACTGAACCCAATGCCTCATGCACGCTAGACAGGAACTCTGCCACCAACCCCCATTTCAATCCCGTAACTCTTACTTTAAATATGGCACTGGAGGAGTGTTGGGGACTATTATTTTAAGGTGTGTTACTCTTGTTTATGTGCATTTAACTCTGTGAAGCTGTGTTACTTTGCCTGTCTAAAACACCTGATGGTTTAATAAAGAACTAAACAGTCAATAGTGAGGCAGGAGAAAAGATAGGTGGGGCTGACAGGCAGAAAGAAAGAATAGAAAGAGAAATCTGGGAGAAGAGAGGTCTGGGATCGAGAGAAGGAGGAGGACATCAGGGGCCAGCTACCAAGCTATACAACCAGCAATGGAGTAAGAAAGAAAGGTATACAAAAATAGAGAAAGGTAAAAGCCCAGAGGCAAAAGACAGACGGGTTAATTTTAAGTTAAGAAAAGCTGGCAAGAAACAAGCCAAGCTACGGGCGGGCATTCATAATTAAAAATAAGCCTCTGTGTGTGATTTATTTGGGAGCTGGGTGGCGGGCCCCCCAAAAGAGCAAAACCAAACAACAGAGGAGTGAGTCTTTTTAGTGTGATCTGGGATGAAATAAAGATTTAGAAGGTGCACTTACTTTCCTGCAAATGTTTTCTTCTGGCTCAATCCAATGATCAATTATCAACAATCTACTAAAACAGACAAAGGCACCATATTGGCACACATTTGGTCTTTTCAACATACTTTTAGATCTGACAGGGTTTGATTTTATAGTTACTATCTAAACATGGTTTCAGAAGTTAGATCAATTGGATATAAATTTCTAAAGACAACATAAATTTGCAGGCACAAATGAATAGTGAAATAAACACATGGCAAGATCAGCATTTGGGGCCCAGTGTGACTGAGGTGACTTCTGAAAAATAAAGAGTCCAAACTAATGACACATAGAAACCAGTTTATTGGATTGTCAGTGATACTTTGAGACAAATTCAAGTTATTTTATTTTACTTCATATAAACAGAGGAAGGGAGGGAAGTTTTGAATTTCAAGCTTTGTTCAGCATGTGTGCAGTTAGCATCCACAAAAGCACCATTGAATTATGGAGGAATTAGCACCACAGGATTTTAGGACCTAACTGTGAACATGCATCACTGAAAAACTTGGAACATGAAAACTGAATTAGTATGTGTTATGGTCCATTATAAACAATACAAGGCAATTTCTGACTTCTTTTCATACAGTACAATACAGTCACAACTGATGAGAACCTTTGAAATACAATACAGGACAAAACACCTTGTACCCTGTTAACACTAAAGCAGTTACAGATTTTAAAAAAAATGTTTCTTATACGAGGCAGCGGATTGAAATGACCCCCCCGCCTTAAAATTTAAATTCATAGTTATATAGTTACATGATCTCTTAAGAAAGTATTTTCAAGTCTACATGTTTTCTCCCTCAATGCTGGCAAATAGCGATTTGGAAATTGAAAGACTTAAGGAATTAAAACACTCCCCCTCCCCCACATAGCAAACCGGACTGTCGAGAAGTCCTCCAGCGTGGTGGAGGGCTTTCTGCATAAGGTCAGTTTGAAAATGATGCCAATGGCGTCGATACCTGTCTTCCCTTCCGTGCAGGAATGCCAAGTACAGAAGCCTTGCACTCATGATGAACTTCGGTTCATTTCTTTCACCGAATGCCTTTATTCTGGAGTGGAACATAAAGGATTTAGTCCTTAGTCCTCAACTGATTTTGTAGTATCATAGGGCTGTTCCTTATGCTTGGTCTGACAACAGTGAAAAAGGCTGAGATTCTCTCTGGATTTAGGATAATTTGTGAGCTAAAGAAAAAATATTAATTTAAATTTAGCAAGTAAGAAATTTTAAAGGGAGTTCCACTATTTTCACAGTACAAACCCACTACTAATATAATTGAAAACCTTTCTGGTAGAAAGCATGTAACAAACCCTCCAGTTTTAGCCTAGGCCAATTTTGGCAAATGAAGATACTGTATAAGAAATGTGCAATAAGCATTGATACAGGTATATTCAGATCTCAATGTACTGATGTCATGGAAAATATATTTTTACTCACCCAAGAGAAGAATATACCTGGAAATATCTATGCAGACACAGGAATCAATCATGTATCTGCCCAACATCTAATTCTGGAATAGTGATAACAGGGTCATTAGGAAAATGTACTCAGTAACAGTACGGCAGCAATGTTATGTTGTCTATATTTAACAGTGAAGCATGGTTGAAAATAGAATCAATACTGCATGGTAAGTTTACAATTCACCATTTCTATACTTGTAATACATGCGTTTGTTTTCCAGTTTTTAAAAAACCCCCACTAGGATCAACATCTTTCAGAACAACAACCTAACATTAAACAAACTTCCTAAGGAAAATTCTTAGCATCACAGAGTTGAGAGAAGCCTGTTACTCAGCATCACAGAATACTCAATAGATCTACATTTAAGATTGTGCATGCCTTGACATTAACACACCTTTGGGTTAATAGGTCTTACTTTAAAAAGAAAA
Organism: Peromyscus attwateri; assembly: GCA_902168425.1. Lineage (NCBI taxonomy): Eukaryota > Metazoa > Chordata > Mammalia > Rodentia > Cricetidae > Peromyscus > Peromyscus attwateri. The sequence goes on from CABHPP010000977.1 coordinate 62,950, forward strand.
CAATGATACAAACCAAACAATTGACACAGATTTTGTTTTTAGTCTCTCCTTGGTAAGGAAAGACCTGATAAGCTTGACTCTTCCATATCATGAAATGATGACTCTGTCTAGAAAACATTTACATTTATTAAAATACTTAAAAGTAGAGAGAGAAAAAGGGTTAAAGTGTAAAAAGATTTAAAAACAAGAACATCATGGAAAATGCTTTCTTAAAATGTTTAGGTACACTGCTTATAAACAAAATTGGAAAATATTAGCCTATCATTTTTATGTTGGCAGATGTTAAGGATCAACATATGAAGGTTGATACTTTTGAAAAAAAATATATGTTTTTTCTGCTGAATAAATCCATTGTATAAACTGACCACTGATTTTTTCCCAAGAGGAACCATTTATATGCCAGTATGTTTACAGGAATGATTTAAATTTGGTAATTCACCAAGTCTGGATGGAGCAGAGAAGAAACAAAATGGATTCTGAATGCTTCATGGTTACATTAAAAAAGCTCCGTCAAAACAAAACTAAGTTATGATAGGCTAGTTTAATAGTTCTGATTGCCCTCTTATTTGGTAATTATTTCAAGATAAGGTAGAAACAATTAAAAAATAGAATTAACAAATAAAAACTGTCTAAAGTTTTTTCACTGAAAGTCTTTATATTTTACATGGTAATTTCAAATGATTACATTAGGCAGTTTTGCCATTTCACATATACTTTTTATTTATTTATTTTTTTTACTATTTTCATTTCTGTATTATTCGTTGTTTATACTATGTAACAATTTTCTGTTAAATTAAAATAGTTTACTTTATCACTTTATATTCTAAGTTGCTTTAGAAAAATGTATAACTAGGATAAATTTATAAAAGGATAAAGAATATTTTAAGGGACTTTTAGACAAATTCTATACAGATAAATAGTCCAGATAATAAAGTGCCTTCTTTTTTTCAGGTGATTTTTTTCACTAAAATATTTTAAGGCTTTGCAAGAAACCCAACACTACCAGAAGTCTGATAGTATATGGGGTTACATTGTTAATTAGCAATCTTTTGTAGTGCTTATGTCGTTTAATCTTTCAATATAGAGAGCAATGTTTAGAGTTATAGTTAAAAGTTATAATTTGCATCCATTCTGAATACATTTGGAAGGGAAGGGGAAATGTATAATTCCTAAATGCTGTGATTTATAGGTAAGACTCAGAAGCTGTTAGTAGCCAATGGACCTCAAAAAAATTCAACAGATTTTTCAAACTGTGGCAAATGGGACCACTTTGTTTTTTACTTATTTGTTCAGAGATTCTATTTTCCTTCATTTAAAATAACTGTGCAGCCTTAAGTGGGGACGGCTAGAGAAAACCAATGGTAAATTATTCAGATACAGGCATGATAGAAGCCTTCTACTGCAATACATTTATGCATAATTTATGTTGATGCCAACTTCTAATGTTAGCATTTATACCCACCCACTTTGCTTATGACCCATTGGTATATTATAGTAAAATGCCTGTGACTGAACAGAAGTTTATAGATATGTACACATATATATGAGCCATATCCATATAGAAATCCATTTATTACGTCTTAATTCCCTTGGGGGAATATGGGTGTGTTTTAAGCACATCTGTATAATTGGTTGTGTGAGAAAATTTAGATTTTGGGATAAATTATGACTATCAGGATTTCTACCAAATTATTTTAATCAATAAATACTACTTTAAATGTTTGAATACTGTTTTAGATAATTTTAACAAGAAAATTGCTCATATTTAAATCAGCACAAGAGTAAATACTCATGATACCTAAAGGTCATGGTTTTCCTGATCATCACTGGATTCATTCAGACTGTTTTTTGAAGCTGTTGAGGTCAGGACATAGAGGAGAAAACTCAGTGGGAGAATGGTCTATGTGAAACATCCCACATCACAAATCAAACAGGAATTAACAGTGGGAACAAAGTGCTAGTTTTAGTAAGAGTAATTCTAGAGTTAAAAAATGTCCAAGTGGTATAAACCTTTATAATTGCACATTCCTTTTTCAAAGTGCCACAAGTTACCATATATTTTTCTAAGATGCACACAATTCTACTTTTGCAAACTCTAAATACGTATATAGGTTCATCTTTTGCATACTAGTACAGTATCACAAACGTCACAAATATAACCAGGAAAGGTGAGCTATAACCGTCAAAAAAACAGCGTAGTGTTTTCAAGCGGTAACTGTTAAGAGCCCACGCCTTTATAAGGATTCACGTCCAAGTGCAGTGAAAACATTCCACAGAACCTGACGACACCAGGGGAGCTTGTTCAGGCAAATGTTAGTAATTCTCTGCCATGTGATGCACAGAAGTCTTACACTTTAAAAAACACATCGGCTTAGCTATTATGTTTTTGTCTATTTGACTATGTATTATACTTACTCTCTTCAATCACTGAAGGATGAGCTGATAACCAATTTGGAAAACAGTATTAAATACCAAGGTTTCCCATCTTAACTGCTCAGTCTTATGAAGTACAGCAAAAATGTGCGATATTGATTTTACACAACTCTATCTCTCTTATTTAAATAGAAACACTAAATGGAAATGTGTTTTAGAAGTTATATTTAGAAGTTATCTTAGAAGAAATATAATAAGGATAAAAGGACAATGGAGACCAAAGCACCAAAATATAGAACAGATCAAAGAACTGTATGGTAGATCCCCATATTGCTGAATTCCCATTTCATCAGGTGAGTACTAAAGATGGTTCTTTGTCATGTATTAATATATAGTGCAAATAACTGGCATGCATACAAATTGAAATTTTGAATATTTCTACTATTTCTGAGTATAATGAAATTAGACTTGAAGTTGTGTCTCTGAAAACTGAGATAAAAACGCTATCATTCAAGGAAAGGGAGACCGTAAAGCCAATGGTCACAGATATCTCGGTTCTCTTATGCTAGAGGCTGACTGGGCAGGATGCTCCATTTAAGTACAGTGAGAAGGATGGTTAGACTGTGAAGGTACTGCTGCTAAAATTAGGATTAGTTCATCATCACAGAACACTAAATGGCTCTCTGAAAGGTTCACTTCCTTCTTCTACAGTCTGAGAACCTCCTTCTAAAGCATGGTTCTCAACCTTCCTAATGCTGCCACCCTTTTAATACAGTTCCTCATGTTGTGGGGACCCCCAACCGTAAAGCTGTTTTGTTGCTGCTTCATAACTGTAATTTTGCTACTGTTATGAATCATAGTGTAAATACCTGATATGCAGGATATCTGATATGTGACCCCTGTGAAGGGGTCACTTGGCCCCCAAAGTGGTTGCTACCCACAGGCTGAGAACCACTGCTCCACAGTGTAACAATGACTTAATAAAGGCACCTGAAGGAAATGCCCAGTTATATAAACCCTCCACCTTTGTGGCTAGAGCAGGAGACAGAAACTGATATGGCAGTCTTCTAAGAAAGCTGACAAATCAGAGAGGCTCATGCATGATAAACTGTTGGTAATCTTCTCTCTCCTCCACCAACCCTAGCTCAATACACTGATAGGTTAATCACAGGACAGGTAAATAGCCACTCTCGGAATCTTCTCACAGAGTTTTGAGCCTAAAATGAATCCCTTTACTAGTAAGTAATGGGGTTTGATAGTTTCAGCATTTAAAATTTGTTAGAGAAATACTTACAAAACACTGAAATGCATGAAATTCTTAATCAAAATTGCAGACACAGAAACTCTACACTATATATAATATTGCAACTATATTTAGCTGATTTAATACCCCAAATAACTTAATACTGTGCAGTCTTTCTTGCTAACACACACATTTTTGACAGTGTAGGAGCTGGACAATGGTATTTCCATAGAATACAGCCTGTGGTAGCAGTGCTATGCATTGCTATAAATAATGACCCTGCAAGAGACCCATTCTTACTATATTATTCAATCTTGTCTTTTCTCTAGCGGTTATATTTACAGAATTCTCATTTGTAAAATGCCTCACAACAGTTATAATATGTATTTCTCACTGTATCCGGATGAGGCTGGCAACATTAATCAGTTGTGTGGGTAGTGGTTAAACTGCGTAGAGCTTGTAGAAGTGGAGTGTAGCTTCTCTGCTCTGTAGGTAGTGACATGGTATCTATCACTCTATGCCAAGTATATTTTACGATCTTTGGGGCCAAAGACTGTCATGAGTTTTTTCTTTGTGAGACCACCAGCTCCCCAAATAACGACACAGACTTATTATTATGAAAGCTTGGCCTTAATTTAGGCTTTCCCCCAACTAGCTCTTATAACTTAATTAACCTGCTTTTATTAATCTACATTTTGCCACATGGATCGGTTACCTCTCCTCTGTACTGTATGTCTGACTTGTTCAGTGTCTCGCTGACGTCCCTCTGCCTCTCTTCCCAGAGTTCTCTCTCTCTCCAGAAATCCCGCCTATTCTCTCCTGCCTAGTGATTGGCCATTCATCTCTTTATTAAACCAATCACAGTGACGCATCTTCGCACACTGTAAACAAATATTCCACAACAAAAGACAGGATCTTGCAGTGTGCTCTAATAGTCAGACCCAGCAGGGGAATTAGCTCATGGAATATGCAAAATAAATACCTGTTGATTTAATACATGTGAATCAGGACTGAGAAAATAGACAAATAACCTTTATATTATACTTTGCCTAGCACTGTCTCTCCATGAAGAGCTGTGCTGGCCTCCATTACAATATGGTAGGAGGCATCACTATCTGAAGAGCAGGGTAGTTCTTCTCAATCTTATGTTACTATGACATGAAGTTACTATACATGAAGTGTATTTTCCACAGTACCAGTGACACCACTGACTACAACCTTTCCTAAAACTCGGAATTATTCATCTTTACCTCTGCCAGGTGTTCTAGTCCAAAGCTGAGCTGCTGCATATAGCAGCCAATACTTTCCTGAAGCTAATTCAGACACGGCGGTGAATTAAGAAAATAAGCCACACAGCTGCAGCCAGGAGCATGAAAATGGAGACTATGAGAAGGAGTGAAGAGTCAGTTCCATCCAGCTCAGCTGGGATCTGAGGACTGTGGCTAAAGTAGGAAAGCCACGGCCCAGGAGGAGACAGTGATTTCCTTGGACTGAGTGACTCCTGGGCTTAGACTAGATGCCAGCAGTCCTTTCTAGCTCTACAATTATTTATTGTGCTAACTGATTCTTCCGCTGACAAAATGGGGATCTGGGTGGCATTCAAAATTGATTTTCTCTTCCAGAAAAAAGGCAAGTTAAACCCTAAAAGTTTGAGGGTTTGGAACTCTCACACAGCTCTGAGTATTAAATGTTCTCTTTCAATAAATCATCACTGTACTTTCTTTGGCAACCATTTTGCAAAAAGCATTTTAAATCCTGATAATTCTATTTAAGTCACAATAGTACGTGGATGCAATAATACTTTGTATTGCCAATAAAATTAGTACTCAGGAAGCGGTCCTACTTCCACTGTTTTCCATGGACTCACTGGCTACAGAACAGGTTACTTTCTGACCTCATTTCCACCGGAAAGAGAGGAGGAGGAATTATTTCCGTGAAAATCTGAGTGATGGTTTTAAATAAAATTAGTGGAAAATTTGTGGCTTTTGATGTTAAGTCTGAATTTCTAACTTAAAAATCACTTCGTATGTACATGAAGCCAGCATTTTTAGTGACTGAGAAGCAACAACAACAACAACAACAACAAAAATGTAATGAAGCAAAAAACTTAAAAAGTGAGAAGCCAATTCTCTTCGGTGAAGGGCATTAAACTAGGGCCCCGCCGGTGCTAAGCCCATGCTCAGCCACTGAGCCAACACCTCGAGCCCCATAAAAACCTGGTTTTCGCTCTCCAGACCCACAAGTAAACGGAAGGAGGAAAGGTTTTACTATAATAGCAACTTTATGTTATGCTGGGACTTTTCAAATGCCCCTCAAGCAGCATACATGCACCCAGAGATGAAGTCTGTAATTCTCTAATTCACAACCCGTGAGCTCTCTACCTTCCTCACGTTAAGCTGATATGATTTCTCATGTTCAAAAGGGAATAGGGGCTATCTCCTGGTTTTTCCATCGGGCAAGGAATATTATTGGCAGGTAATTAAAATTAATTACCACAACTGAAATGGTGATGGACTGTTTAGATATTGCTCAAAAGAAGTTAGCAGTGGTTAGAATTGAGACTACATCCTTGAGGCTTATTAGGATGGTTCTGTAAGTTTTCCTTATGGGTTAAATTATACTAATGAGGTTCTCTTGGTAATTCAAATCTAACTGGCCTTTTAAAAATGAGAAATACAACGTAGGCCAAATTCTACACGAAAGTAGGTCACATTAAAGAGAGGCTTCACGTCAGTATTTTTGAAATTATCAGACTGAAATATGAATAGTGAAACAAGGAGGAAAATAAGTATGACTGAGTAAAGGCGGCAGGCAAGATGGCTCAGTAGGTAAAGGCACCTGCTGTCCTCTGACCTCCACATGTGCACCATGGCATGCATGCCCACCTCCAGACATCATACACACACACATGCACATGCATTTAAAAAAGACCGACAAGGCATTGTAGGAGTACTAAGTGGTAGGTTGGAAGGTAAAAGGAATGAGAACACAAGTGGATATGAGATTTGGAGATTTAAAATAAGTCAGTTTTATTAATATCTTATCACCGCTCTGGCTACTTTTCATCTCATTTGGATACCTTTTCCCATGAACTGATAGAAGCATTGTGTTTCTATATGGCTCTTTTCTATTGCCAAATAATCATTTAAGCATTGAAAACGATGTGTGATCCTTCTAGAATGGCAAGAGAGTAGCTGTTATGTATGCTATTGGTATGTGTCAACATACTGGGATCCTGCTGTGTTCCTAGTGTTGAAGGTGGAGGTGGTTAAGGATGCAGTGTGACATCAAACTCAGCTGTGCATAGGATACAGCTGGAACTCTCTTGCAAAAGACAAGGGAAGAGGAAAACTTTCACCCTTTAGGTATACTGGACTATAGCATAGCACGCAGCACCCAGAGTCACAGTAAATATTTGCTCAGATTCACTGACTCTGAGTAAAGTAGCAAAACTTAGAATTAATATCATTTGAATGTTTAGAAAAACCCAGATCTTGATGTCAATCTTAATGTACCTATTCACCTTGGATTTATATAACCTTTCCTTGGAATTACAGATCAAATTGAATTTTGAACTATAAGACTGAGTTTACTAGGTCCATGTTACATCATCTAGAATGTATAACAGCTACCAATGTATCAGCACATCGATAATCAATGGAAGTATTCTATCTACCAATTTTCTTTACAAGACAAAGATAGGCCCAGGATGGCCTTGAACTTGTAATTCTCCTGCCTTAGCCTCCCAAGTACTAGGATTGCAGGTATGCTGCACCAGGCCCAGCTCTAGTCCAGGGTGTTTTGATAAACTAGACACTACAGTACGAATTTCCTCATCTGGGATTATTAACATTTACTCTGTGAAGTCACGGCATAACTTTAAGTGAAGGAAACAGTTTGACGGCCACTGTCATCACTGATGGGTTCTCACCCACTTTCTCTGTTTTAGTAGAATAACTCAAGCACCCCAAAGAGTACTTCTTGATCCATACAGCCCCAGTTAAAGCGAGAGAGGTGCCTGAAAGTTATGAGGACCGTCACTTACTCTTGGACAGTATTTTCTCACCTTGTATTCTTA